>APFE030045347.1:0-17869 GCA_000404065.3 Pinus taeda | reverse complement strand
TGGATAGCTTGATATTATGGCACTTTCCAGAGCAATTTATTGTTCCTCCATTTGCAACCATCACTTGACACTCTGGTGTTGGATATAAGAAGCAATTCAATTCTTTTGCTACCTTACAATGAATAAAATTGTGATTACTTCCTGAATAAATAAACACTATTACCTTTTTCTTCTTGATTTGTCCTTCTATCTTGATGGTTTGAGGAGTGGTAATTGCCACCAATGGCTTTGTTCCTGGAGTATATCCTCTTCTTTTGACATTTCTTGCTCCTTTTCTTCTTCCTCTTCACAATCTATGTAGAATAATTTCTTCTCAGCAAACTTATGACCTTTAGTGTATTTGCTATCACAACTGTAACAAAGCCCTTTGCTCTTTTTTCTTCCAATTATTGTGGTGTCAACTTTATAGGTTGTGGAAGACTAGGGGCAACAACACTTCCGTCTTTATAGATGTGAGTGGTATGCTTCCTGGTTGCCATAATTTTGCTTTCCATTTTTCTTGCTAACCTGAATGCCTTCTCTAATGAATCAGGTTCCCAAGGGCGAACATCATGTTGGATATTGTCCTTTAAAGACCCTATGAACACATCAATCCTATGCTCCTCTGGAATATCTTTTACCCTTATGTTCAATTTTTGGAGCTCCTCAATGTGCTCCATTATTGAACCTTTTTGTTTGAGACTTATCAATTGGCTAAAAAAAGTGTTGTTTTTTGTATCCTCATAATGTGCTATCACTTCTTCCGTAAAAATTGCCCAAGTGATAAATTGTTTACGCGAGAAAAGCCATTGCTACCATACAAACTGATTTGGTTCCAAATATAAAGTTGTCATACGTACCTTTTGTGTGTTTTGCACATTATTGAGATCGAAAAATTGCTCCATCTGTAATATCCATGTTGCGGGATCCTTGCCATCAAACTTCCACATGTCAATTTTTGGAATATGGTGGGTCTTCGATCCAACATTAGAGTCTATGGAATCATGATTAACATTTCTTTTGTTCTCATCATGAGTTTCCTTTACTACCCTTTCATCCTTAATGACCCTTTCTTGTAGCAACTTATTCATATTTATCTTCAATTCTTCCATGTTTGTCTTCAAATCTATCTTCAAATCATCCATCTTAGCTTCCACGTCATTCATTTTAGCTTCTACACCTTTATTTAAGCAATCCATCTTAGATTTTGTTCCTTTTTGTGCAAGTGACACTTGTTGCACTTGGTCTCGTAATTTTGATATATCATGTTGCATTTCTTCCTCTTCTTCATGAGTCGTGCTAGAGCTTTCAGGTCGCCTACTAGTTGTTTCCATTTTCTTTCTTCAAGGCATCAATTACTGATAATAATTCTTCACTATTCCCTTTGAATTCCTTCAAAATAATTTTTCAAACCAAGCTTAAGCAAACATTTAAAAAATATACACACCTTTTTTCACTTTGTAGGAGCTCGATATTTCCTTTGATGTATCTCTGTAATTTCGGATCATCCAGTTTTGAAATTATGACCTGCGGTAGCCCTTTGTGTCCTCTTTCCAATGCCACCAGTCTGACCCCAATTGGATTCTCCAATGAAGAGTTATGCCAAATCTCCCGCAATGACTTGATTATAGACTAATTCATTAGAGCAAACTTGTATGGCGTTCCACGAGTCACTGTTTTGACCTCTGGCTCTGAACAATATATAGAAGAAACTAAAGTCTGTCCTCTTTCTACACCTTTTTACGAAATGTCAATCCAATGCTAAGAGAAAAAGTTATGAAGATTTTCCCCAGCTCACCTGTTTGGAATGTAATTCAGGAGTTTGCAAAAAGACCAACTTCCTCAGATCATATCTCCGCAATTATAGCACAAAATGCTCTAAAATTCATATCCGAGATTTAGCGCGATGTCTTCTAAAAAAAAAAAAAATTCAACTTCTGAAACGTCGCTGAAAAAAATTTATAGCAAAAATGCCACGATGACCTGTTTGGAGCAGCAAAACCCTAGAATCTAAAGCTCTGATACCAAATGTTATGAAACCAGCTCAAGAAAAGATAGAAAATATAGATCAACGCCTTAGAATTCAGCCTCTTCGAGGGGCAACCTCCTTTACATTACATAAATGAAAATTATTGGATGATACAAATGAAAAGACTCCTTTCTTATATAGAGGAGTCTAAGGGGTCATAACATAAATCAGAGGCCTACATAACAATAATAATTTTAAGGGCACAATAATAACATAGTGGGCTTCTATGGGGCACAATAGTAACAATATGGGCACAATAGGGGCACAACAATATTAGTAAGGGGTACAACTACAATAGTAATAGGGTAATCACTAGTATTATGGGGACCCAACAACAAACTTTGTTTTGCTATTAGATCGGAGTTTGTAGATGAGGTTGAGTTAGACATAGTCCCATTAGATATATGTGGAATCATATTAGGGAGTCCATACTTGTATGATAGACATGTTGTCTTCTATCGAAGGGAAAATAAGTATCAACTCACTAAAGATGGAATTGAATATGTTGTAAGAGCTCATAAAATCAAAGATAACTACTCTCTCATAAACACAGGATAGATGAAAATAATTATAAATTCAAGTAAACAATTTTTACTTATGATTGTAAAAGCAAAGGATCTTGATAAATTCGATGCTTTCCAAGGCTATAATCCTAAACAAAAATTAGATCTAGTTAAAGTTGTTTCTAATTATGATATTCTGTTTCAAGAAGCTAAAGGACTTCCTCCCAAGCAACAAATAGAACATGAGATTTATTTGCAGCCAGATGCTCCTCTTCTTAACATTGGAATGTATAGGTTATCAGCTCTAGAGAATGCAAAAATAAAGAAGCAAGTGCAGGATTTGCTCGATCAAGGGTTTATTCGACCAAGAACTTCACCATGCGGATCACCTATTGTGTTGGTGCATAAGAAAGATGGTTCATGGATAATGTGAATTGAAGTTTGAGCATTAAATAAAGTAACAATAAAGAATTGTTATCCACTTCCATGCATAAATGATCTACTAGATCAGTTGAAAAATGCAGTTTACTTCACTAAGTTAGACTTGCGAAGTGGCTACCATCAGATCAGGGTGTCAGAACAAGATGTATAGAAGACTACTTTTAAACCAAAGCAAGGGCTCTTTGAATGGATGGTTATGCCTTTCGGCTTAACCAACGCTCCAGTTACTTTCATGCAAGTCATGAATGATGTATTTAGGCCATTCATTGATGATTTTGTAATAGTCTCTTAAATGATATTCTTGTTTTTAGTAAGACATGGGTTGTACATGTAAAGCATGTAAAGCAGGTTTTAGATGTGTTAAAAAGAAAAAATCTCTATGTAAAACTGTCAAAGTGTGAATTTGGAAGAACATCTTTATATTACTTGGGTTATATTATAGGGGATGGTGAATTAAAGATCGATCCTGCTAAGGTTGAAGTCATTGTAAATTGGCCTAAGCCCAAGTCTGTTACAAAAGTTAGAAGTTTCTTAGGGGCAGCACAATACTGGAGAAAGTTTAGTGCTAACTTTTCTTATATTGCAGCTCCTTTACATGCTTTGACAAGCGTGAAACATGTGTTCCAGTGGGGAGGAAAACAACAGAAAGCCCTCGACACATTGAAAGAAAGGATCAGTACAACGCCAGTACTAGCACTGCCAAATCTTCAACAACCATTTGAGATCAAGATAGATACAAGTGAATATGCCATGGGGGCAGTGTTGATGCACCACAAAAAGCTTATATGATTTCATTTTGAGACATTCACATCAACAGTAGTTATTAATTATCCTACATATGATAAGGAATTATATGCATTAGTTCAGAGTGTTAAAAAGTGGAAACATTACATAATGGGTAAGGAAACAATCATACACATAGATCATCAACCACTTCAATATTTACACTCACAAACTAAATTGCAACAACCAAGACACTATTGATGGATGGGTTTCTTACAAAAATTTCATCTTGTTATCAGATATAAGAAAGACATACATAATAAGGTTGTAGACATGTTATCATGACCAATCATAAGTGCATCCACAATACTTAAGCATAATTCAGTAATTCATGAAAGTTACATTGAACAATATGCTCAAGACACAGATTTTAAGGATGTATATGCAACTTTAAGTCATGGAAAGAAGGTAGAAGAGTTGGATTATTTCACAAGGGACAAACTCTTATATCATTTGGGAAAGTTATGCATTCCACAAATTGAAAGGGTTAATATTATTCGAGAAGCACATACTTCTCTCATATCATGTCATTCTGGTGTAAGTAAAACAGTTGCACAATTGCAAAGATTTTGCTATTGGCCATGAATGAATGACATAGTTTCTAGATATATTAAAGGATGTAATATGTATGCTACAAGTAAGCCGAGTAATAGAAAATTAGGCTTGTATGCTCCACTTCCAATTCGTTCTCCTCCTTGGGAAAGTGTATCCATGGATTTTGTTGGGGGATTGAAAATTTCTAGAAAAGGTCATGATTATTTGTATGTAGTTCTGGATAGGTTCAGTAAAATGTGTATTTTGACACCATGTACTAAACAGGTCACAACTGAAAAAAATTACAAAGTTGTTCTTTCAAAATGTATGGGTTCATTTTGGGTTACCCACTTCTATTGTATCTAATCGAGATTCTCGATTTGCCAGGAAATTTTGGTCAATTTTATAGGAACTAATGGACACAAAGCTAAAGAACACCACGAAATTTCATCCGCAAATAGATGGTTAGATAGAAGTGGTCAACAGAACAGTGATACAGTTTCTTCGAGGATATTGTAGCAAGCATCCCAAGTTTTGGGATGAGCATTTGTGTTATGTGTAGCATGCTTACAACCATGAAAAACATTCTTCTACTCAGAGATCTCCTTTTGAGACTTGTTTTGGTTTTATACCAAAGTCTCCCTTGGATTTTGTCTTTGGTAAAGACATAGTAATTGATGGACACAACGTTGTGGACAAAGAAACCAAGTTCATTGAAAAAATCCAGGAAATTCACCAGGCAATACATGAATGGCTGGAAAAGAGCCAAGAATAATATAAAGTGTGTCATGAAAAGCATCGAATTGAGCATAATTTTCAAGTTGGTGATCAATTCTGGTTGTACATTAGCAAATAAATACTACAAGGGCAAGGTAAAAATTTGAAACCAATTAGATATGGTCCTTTCAAAATACTTGATAAAATTGGTGAAAATTCTTTCCGCCTAGATCTACCAGCTTATATGAAAATCTATTCCATCGTAAATGTTGAAAACTTGCGATTGTATGACCCTTCATTGGTTGAAGATCCAGAAGAGCAAAGTCAGGTACATTCCATAGAAGAATTTTCACCTGAGTATCTCAATGAGTTACAAGCGGACATAATTCTAAACAAAAGGATAAGGACTTCACTATGGGAAATGTTGAGTAACTTTGAGTTGGAATCAAAGGTACAAATCAAAGTAAATAACGATGGATAAAGATTGGAAAGGTGTGGGGATCATATTCTCACTTATTCAACAACTAAAACCAACTTTCGGTGGTCCAAAAGCTTCTAGTGGGGAGGAGTGATCCAAAATGGAACCATTTTTGCCTCCAGATCAAAGTCTTCAAATGTAGTTGAAAGTAGGATCAAGTCAAAGTGCTCATCGATACAATTCCAATGGTATGAATGGCGCATAAATGTTATCGGAAAATCTAGTGTCCACTCGGAGCTGCTAGTCCCACTAAGATGGGTAGCTATATTAGAAACAAACAAACCAAAACTACTTTCGCTTTCCTTTATGAGAATTAGATAAGAGGGGAACAAAGGACACCAACCTCAGTCTTGCGCTTGGTTCCTTGCTTGGTTCCTCTCCCTTCTGACAGATCTTTTCCGCTCCTTCTTCGCTTGCCCAGCTTCAAAGAGCACCTGTGGAATCAAAGCAGCATAATACTATCGAAGAACAGAGGTCTACAATCATAAAAAATATAGGACCAGATATATATTGACCACACAATTGCATATATCATCAAACATACAAGAATGTGGAGGAAAACTTGAATAACTTTATTAATATCAAGAATAGCAAAGAGGATTACAACCCATTGATCTGACCCAGTGTCATCCTCCCAGCATGAAAGTTGTTCTTCACCTCATGAAAAGCTTAGATCACCCAACACTATGATATTTCACCAAGAAACCAACAACACTTCCTTAAAAAATACAAGATTCCAGGCTCTGGATCTCTATGATGAGGGATCCATATATAGATGTTTGCAGGGGGGTGAGTCAGCTGTTGGGTTTTTGATTAGTGTCCTCTCTTTGATAGTTCTTGGTTCCACTTGGAGATTCATGATCTCTTACTCATCCCTGGGCGAATTCAGAGAGGCAAGTGAAATAGGAGAAGTTTCTAGAAGATTCCATGATCATCCACCTTGCAAACTGTCTCTGCCATTTGTCTACTCTCGCTCATCACACCCTACAAAAGGGATTTCTAGTATGAATCACACTTTTTGCACTGAGCAGGTGAGATGCATCGCACCCTTAGCACTGAGTAGCCTGTATGGTCTAGTTTTGACCAGTTCTGAGCAATTTTCCATGGAGAACTTCTGGGAGATGATGTAATCGGCTAACCTTGCTCCTTTAGGGTGTGAAGAAACACTTTTAGGGACTTAAAAGCTCTTGGTTTATGGACATGTATGATTGGGGTTGCAGTGCCCAAAAATTTCTATAACAGTTGCCCCCTAAAGCATGAGGTCATTAATCTTTTGATGTCAGGTGAAATTCTTTATCATGAGGATCCAAAGTTTTTTCGAGCTAGAAGGTGACCTGTAATAAGATACAATACAATACATTATCTTCATAATATTTTTCATGATCTAGCTGAGGCAGGAATTCCCATGCTCAGCTTTATAAATTCATTTTCATGTGCATAGGACAGCCAACCGTTTGTGTAGCAGATTGATGATTCAGATGGAGTCATCATCCTTTGATTCGGATGATCATCTATTCGGAAATGATGTACAATTGATGTCTTTATATTCCTGAATATATCACAGCCCAGATGGATGAAACTAGATTTGAGGTCTTCAAACTCATTCAATATTCACTCGGAGTACAAGTCGATCTATGTGAAAGATGTTATGAAGTCGAACATGGAAAGAAATTACCTGATTACCAGCTAATGATGTAAGTTGTTAACAAGCGCGAGAGGAATCACCGATAATGATGATGACCCTCAAGGTATGATAGTACAATTCACGTGGTGTGAAAATGGGACTTGGCGTCAAACACCACGTAAAATATTTCAGTCGAAGGCCATTGATGTAAACCTGTTGCCGGAAGTGAGAAACTTGCCATTGAGGCATGCAAGCTTCAAAGTACTGAAAGGGTTGTTCCTAGGTTGGCCTTTCGGATAATGAGTTGATGTCGACGAGAAGTGACCCGTCATAGGAGGGTATTAATGAATCCCACATCTACGACATGGAACAGAGAAAATGATTTTGTGGAGGTGAAAACGATCCGATGATACAAGGTTCAGGGTGGTGGTCATGAAAGAATGGAGTGTGAATGTATTGCAACGGATGAGACACAGGTGAATTCTCTGAGCGACTTCTCTTGAACATACTGGTGACACTGAAATGGATTGGTAGCATTAAACCCAAAGATGGATGGTACGATGGACCAATGGTGATATGACTAGTGAACGGAATAACCCAACCCGACTCAGACGTGGAGTGAAAGTGTCATGTTCAAGAGTGACTTGCTACCAATGAAGTTTCTTCAAGTTTTCTTCCCAATTTTCCCCAGTCATTGCTAACCAGTACCTATTTATTTTTATCAAGCTTGAGGAGGATAATATATGCTTGTTCTATAATTCACCCTTTGGGCGAACCCGTCGCTATGTTTTCACAAGCCTAGTGACAGTGAAACTCGTTCTCGTCTATATGGACAAGTTTGTTGCTATTGATTTTAACGAGTTTAACGACAATTATAACTCAGTCCTTTTTCAATTTTAGAGAGTCTGAAAAGGGACGAAAAGGAAACTCCAATAATCCTTTTTTGTCATATAATCCCTTAAGTCCGAAAAAGTATAAAATAATACGAAAGGGATGAATTTTCGATAGTTTTAACGAGCCGAACATGACAAGCGCTCGATCTTTTTGTGTAATAATCCATCAGGTCCAAAAAGATTAAAATCTAGAGGAGAGATAGCACTTCCGGTAGCTTTAACGAGTTGGAGAGGCCAATTGCTCGACAATATTTTCATATTTTATGAGTCAAATGAAAAGAGCTTAAAGGAGACTCGTTTTTTGAGGAACGAGTGATAATTTCGGGTAGAAGCTGATTCCAGGTAAGGTTTGGAATTTTCCAATCACGACAGTGTCACAAGGATGGCTAACAGAATCACTCGTTGTAGATGTTCCTCAAAAAGGGTAAACAATCAAATGGAGGCGTATGATCGACTATAAAAGAGTGGAGGTGATGATGAGAACACGACCAAGGCTCGAAAGCTGATTATAATGCATTCATAATGGTTATTTACCAGAGATTGGTTCATTTTTTAATGAGCTTAAATTCTGGGGGAAACATTTGCTGATTTCTTAGGTTTAATTTTTAATGAGCTTGAACTTTACATAAAAACTGCTCCTGTCAGTCATATAATAAGGACATCTCATCAATAGATTCCATTTTTATGGAGCTTGCACCTTTTGAAGCTTTGCTCCATATCCTTTCGCATGCATGCTAGGAACGACCAACTACTGTCCTACTAAGGTCAGGTAGGAAAATTTTTCCTTTACTTTTCTGGTGCTTTTTGGCCCCTGTGAAGGCGAACGATCGATTCGACCACTTACCCAACTTAAGAAATTGAAGTTAGCGGAACTATAGAGGTCACTCTTCATTTGCACACAAAAGGTTTGCATGCCCCCAGGTATAGCGAAGTAGAGTTTCGAGGTTACCCTTCAATTTGCAGACGAAACATTTGCTCTGTCAGGAAAGGCCTACCTTTTCCAGGTTATCCTTCAATTTGCAGACAAAACATTTGTTCTATGAGGAAAGGCCTACCTTCTAACGGAGGTATCTTATTCCAGTCTACTCCCATATTTTTATATGGATGGGTGTCATACCAGTCATATATCCTTCGCAGAAACATACCCTATAACCAAGGTTTTCCAGCCAAAGAAGACCAGGGTGCATTCCCCCTGGGTTTCAGTCATGACTACCGAATTACTCGTGTTCTTTAGGTGGATAGACTAGAGATTGATGAGACATTCCTTGCATGAAAAGACCATTTAGGGATGGCATTTGACCATTAGCTATGTGTGAGCCGGGGAACAAAAGCTGGTCTAGGAGCTAGACCACTCAGCCTTCGTGCAGAAAACACATTACTCGAAAGAGTGAGGAGACAATGGCTCTCATGCGATAAATATAGTCATGCCCAAGGAGTAGATTATGGTCTAGAGGTCCTTGGAATACCATTACGTTCATATAAATGGTTTTCCTTCTCAAAGTAATAGGCACATTTGGAAGGATCCCTAATGGTCGACTGGTTCCTTTGTCAAAGCCTATCAGATTTCTCATCTCAGGCATAAGCGATGGCGAGCCAAGCGCTTCCCAAGCAGTTAAGGAAAGAATTCTCACAGAAGCCCCTTCATCTATGATGGTACTGACCGTGACCATTTTGTAAGATCGTACAATGATTCAGAATGATACACTAGCTGGTAAATGGGGGTTTCCTAGTAGATTCCAATCGAAGGAAACAACTAGGTTTCTTGGAGGTGGGACCGAATAGATGGCCAGATACGACTCTGAAGAACTTTCTTCTTGTAGTAAAGGAACGGGTAGATTGCCTCCATGTTCATTGGAGTCCGTTATTACGAAAAATAATTTGAACGATATCGCTGTCATTCTCTTCAGTGACTGTATCATTTGAAGATGGACCTTCTCAAGGCAAGACCGGGTCAACTGCCGCCTTGACCTTTTGACTTTCGTCTGGTGTGGATTCAGAGGGTTTATCTTCAACGATAGATGCTTCGACTAACCATAATGGTGTGTCAATCAGATTTTCAACTAGTGATGGACTTGGCAAGAGTTTCTTGTATCTAGGAGGAAGTTGCAACGATGAAGTAGGACGGTTATCCAAGACTCTTTTAGCTTCATCTAGGAAGGGACAGTGGTGGACGATATGATCACCTTCACACAACTTACAAGGAAATTTACATTTCATTTTCTGTCCAGATACTTTGCTTTCATTAGTTGACGGTGTACTTTCAACATGATCAGAGGTTGATGACACCGAATTGTGCAAACGAGGAGACCAGTCCCTTGAGATCCGAGGGATGCAAGGACAATCTCGATGATAGTGGTTTCCTTCGCAAATGACACATGGATATTTAGGCTTGGATGGTGCAGTGTGTGGATTTTCGCTAGATGATACGCAGTTGTCCCTTTTTGCCTTTGGCTCCTTCTTCTTCTTTTCCTTCTTCTCCTTCCCCTTCTTCTCCTTCTTAGTTACTTTATTTTCAGCTTTACCAGCTTCATCAAGCAAAGAGGAAGGAGGAGAGGGAGAAACGGATGAAGTAGAAGGTTTGGGGGTAACTATAGTATCATCTAGTTGCTGACTTGATTATTCAAGAATCATGGTGTTCTAAACGACAGAGGTCGAGAAGAGCCATATTGGCAAGCAAATTGTCAATCCCGGAAGTGAAAATGTGGCCATATGAGGTGCACCAACATCTCCCCAAGAGGAGAAAGGACTAGGATTTCCTCCAAGGGGAAATCCTTGGTTGGTAGACTCCATTTTCCTCAACCTAAGACCAACGCGGGAATAGTGATATTATTCCGATTAAAATAAATTTTAGATGCTTTGACACAACTTGTTTTTTCAATTTATAAGAGTCGAGAAAAAACAAAAGATGACTCTAGTCGCCTTTGATTTTTAATGAGCCTGAAGTGACAAGTGAAAAAATGGACCTTTTCCTTTAAAGAGTTTGAAAAGGAACGAAAGAGACTACTTTGGAAATCTAGACAAAGGGATTACCAAACCAATCACAAAACTGCAGAATACTTTTTACGGTACGACAGTGAATCTTCGCGAATGCTGTGTTCAGTGCATTGCGATCAATAGGGCGGCAGAAACAGCTTCCTATGGATAAAGGATATAGCCTATTGTGGTCTCCCAATATATACTTGATTGTTCGTGGGAGCACAAGTCCATACTGGCACTTGTCATCTCAAAGAGGAGGAATCACCCAACCAGCAATGAAAGCGATAGTTACCAGGATTTACGATGCCGGAATACATCTCTAGCCTAGAGTTATAAATGTTGTGCATTAGGTTCCAAAGAATTTTTATGTTCATTGAATTTATTTTACAGTTGATCTTGCTTAAGAAATTTGCCTTTCAGGTTCACCACATGATGTAGATATATAATTCCTAAAATTCAATCTAAGATGATAAACAATCGTTTAATCTTCTTTTTGCAATGAAAATCCTAGCTACTAAGGAAAGAGAAATGAGATTCTTTCAACGTAGAGCACAGAGCACACACTATATGCACTATCCTAAATCAAACCAACAAGCAGTCTAAATGCAAATACACATGCATGTACTTGTTTTCCGCTTTCTTAATGTGTGAATGACAAAAAGAATGCTTAGTACAAATCTGAATTATCTTTTCAAAGCGACAGTACTAACAAATTTCTCTTCAAAACGAAAGGAAGATAATGACGACACTTTGGGATTTTGAATTGAAAACTGTTTTCGACATTTGAAAAAATACTAATTCAAATCAAATACAAGAGTAACAGTACAATCAACCATCAAGAACAATAGGATTCTATTCTTTGACTAAAAACGACACTTGCGACACTTCCAAATCAAGAAATGACAGTTCGATTATGCTACTTCTTTGTAAAAGAGAACTGAAAATGGCACACAATACACAAAAACATTCATAGTTCTTTGAACAATGGAGGTGGAATGATGGAAATAAAGGGGGTTTCCACAATGGTATACTGAAAACAGACAACAAAACTCCTAAATAGAGTTGAAAAGAGTGAAGAAAAACCAAAGTCTGAAGGCAAAATTAGCCTTATCTAATCATCGCACCTATTACACAGGGAAACAGGGATGCATCCCACCTACTACACATGAGAGGTGCGATGCATCCAAATTTCCTTGAAGAGAGGGTGCGATGGTACCAGGACAAGACTTTAACTTGGTTCTTGATCACAGTTTCCAGCTTAGTTCAGGGATTTAGGCTGAGAAAGTGATGTTCAGTAAATATAAATCACAGGGGTTGATCTAATGACGTTACTAGAACCACCACCAGGGAAATTAGAATGTTTGCAAATCGATTGTTCAGTTTATAAACAAAACTCGGAGATAGACTGAAGCAACATTGATCTAATTTGCACTTTCATAGCAAATGCAGTTCGAAGGCTAGCTGGCTTGGCTTCAGATCCATCTGTAAGTTTATAAAACAAACAAATATAGACAAGAAAACAAGCTATTCGCTCCCCAGTGGAGTTTCCATTTTGTTATCGAGAAATCTAGTGTCCACTCGGAGCTGCTAGTCCCACTAAGACAAGTAGCTATCTTATAAATAAACAAACCAAAACTACTTTCGCTTTCCTTTATGAGAAGTAGATAAGAGGGGAACAAAGGACACCAACCTTAGTCTTGCGCTTAGTTCCTTGCTTGGTTCCACTCCCTTCTGACAGATCTTTGCCACTCCTTCTTTGCTTGCCCAAATTTAAAGAGCATCTGTGGAATCAAAGCAGCATAATACTATTGAAGAACAAAGATCTACAATCATAAACAATATAGGACTAGATATATATTGACCACACAAATGAATATATCATCAAACATACAAGAGTGTGGAGGAAAAATTGAATAGCTTTATTAATATCAAGAATAGCAAAGAGGATTACAACCCATTGATCTGATCCAGCGCCACCCTCCCAGCATGAGAGCCCTTCTTCACCTCATGAAAAGCTCAGATCACCCAACACTATGATATTTTACCAAGAAACCAACAACAATTCCTTACAAAATACAAGATTTCAGCCTCTGGATCTCTGTGATGAGGGATCCATACATATATATTTGTAGGGGGGTGAGTCAGCTGTTGGGTTTTTTATTAGTGTCCTCTCTCTAATATTTCTTGGTTCCACTTGGAGATTCATGATCTCTTACTCATCCCTGGGCAAATTCAAAGAGGAAAGTGTCATAGGAGAATTTTCTGGAAGATTCCATGATCATCCACCTTGCAAACTGTCTTTTTCCATTTGTCTACTCTCACTCATCGCACCCTACATAAGGGCTTTCCAGTATGCATATCACTTTTTGCACTAAGTAGGTGAGATGCATCGCACCCTTAGCACTGAGTAGCCTGTATGGTCCAGTTTTGACTAGTTCTGAGCAGTTTTCCATGGAGAACTTCTGGGAGATGATGTAATTAGCTGACCTTGCTCCTTTAGGGTTTGTAGCAACACTTTTAGGGACTTAGAAGCCCTTGGTTTATGGACATGTATGATTGGGGTTGTAGCACCCAAAAGTGTCTATAACAATAAATTTGAGTTCAGATGAAGAAGTTATGGTTAGTAAAAGTTTTTGGAAAAATTAGGGCAAATGACGAAAGTTAAAGGGCAGAAGTCAACAGTCAAGAGTCAATCAACAATCAACCAGGTCAATGCCTACATCAACAAGGATACGTGTCAACCCAGGGATGAACCATGGGTCTTGGATGATGTGAGCAGAGGAGGTGATGTGGCAAATTATGATTGGTTGATATGGGCCAATCCAGTGCTGACACGTGGCAGCCCATATTTTGCCTAATATCCCCTATTTTCCAAAATTTTGGGGGTTAGGGAGGATCGAACCCCTGACCTTCCGGAAGATTGAGTTTTCGCCGGAGGGGCCACATCAATCGGGCTACATAAATCCTGTTGGAGTAATGGGATAAGGTGATATTTATGGTATTAACGTTAGTTACACTGAAAAAAGACCGAACGATCGAGGTCAACCCCATGACCGTCGACCAATTAACATAGCAACCAACTATATCCAAATATCTATTAGAAGATATACATATGCACCATATCTACCAGGAGGGCGGGTGGTGGGTTTGACCCGTCGACCTCCCAAAACACTATATATACAACGTTTTTAATATTAATTCGGGTAACTGTAATACCAAGAGCAGGGCTTGGTAAAACCAAGCGCCCAAAAATTAGTTTAAACTATTGCAGAGCCGAATCTAGAAGCTAGGAGCATGCATAGTTTCCAAGGTGGTTTTGTGTAGGGTAGTGGTTTTTCATAGGTTTCGAGGTAGTTTTGGACCAAAGGTGGTTTTGCAGGGTCTTCAGGGGGTTTGGAGGTCACTTTGTTATAACATGGTTGAGTGTATACTCATTTTTCTCGAAATTTTGAGCCTCTTGCAATGGTGAGGTCTGTTTTCTCATTTGAGTTTCTAGTTTCTAGTTTATCTCTATAAAATCATTTTGAAGGCAAATAATGTGGCCAACACTAGAAGCTAAGGACCCAGAGATGTATCCAAGAAGTCTCGTGAACTCTATTATCACATGGTTATTATTTGATGTGGTTGAATGTTTTCTTATTTGCTTATTTTTGTTAATGTTATTCACAATCTTATCGATCTGTTGCATTAAATAACATAATCTTGCTCACATAGATGTTAGTAATACCTTTTTAATTATCAGATCACTTCCAACCCTCAAACTCACCCAATAGCCAACAAATCTATAGAGCCTTCTTCTCCTAATTTCTCCTGGCAATAACCCTCTAGAAGAATGATACAATGGCCACACTAGATCCACTATTGCATCCTCCATAAATATGCACTGTTGGGGCGAACTAAATACAAATGCTGAAAATATATCTACAAATCTACTATGGATGAGAATGGATGAAACTCTCTAGGGTGGCACTAGAAGTACCCCGAATAAAGGATTAGTTCTCTGCTTGGAAAACTCTTGCTAAATAGCAAGTGACCCAACTAAACATCTCGAACAACAACATCAAATTCGATAAACCAAGATTTCCAAATGAAGTGTGTTGCCTTCCTTTTATAACTTTCATGGAGCCTTTCTTCCCGCCTTTCCTTCCCTCTCATGCATTTCATATCATTGGCTTAGGAAGTGTGTATTTCTTATGTGGGTGGTCCCCACATATCATTAACAAAACAAAACAAAATAGAATAAACTTGCCTCTAACTCCTAAGTCTTCTATAAAAAATCAAATGGGCCCCATCTTCACCAAAACTAGCCCCCAAAATGTAGAAATAAATCATGTTCCAAAATTATTTAGGATGAGAAATTACACAGAGGTAAACATGATCTGAGGGTCACTATGATATGAATCGACCTCCTACGTTACCTTAAGGAAATGGAGTCGGAAACTAAAGACATTACTGTCTTCCCTAAGGTGCCACAAGACCTCCAGGAGTAACCCAACCTTTCCAGGTGTCCAACCTCTAAGACAAATCACTTTTTCCCTAACCTTGAGCCCAAATTCCTCCCTTGCCAAGGCCTCCTTGTGACTATGGGTTCCTGGTCACTCCCATAGGCTTGCATTAGTGTGACTGTGGCATTTTTTTACAAGTGTTGTGCTAGCAACTGCGAGAATTAAGGCTACTTTATAGGGCTAAGGCTAAGCCTCTGCCCAGAAATCCATGAAACTTCTAAAACTCATAAAAGACATGAAGACAATGCTTAAAAACCAAAACTAGAACCAGGAATTGATCTGACCATCCTCAATTGAGACTAAATTTTTTCAAACACTTGGTAGGTATGCAACCTACATGTCATGAATGTAAGGCTGGGAATAAGGGACTAAACTATTGGCTGAGGCTTAACAAGAAGGGTATGTACCTTCTCACATTAGCTATCATATCATCAATTAGGTATTGCATTCATTATTTATTCAGTTACAAGTAAAAACATGAAAAAATCCATGACTAAGGACTGTCACAAGCATGCTTATAACCATCATAAAACGAGATAAATAACAATAAGGGAACAACCATTAAAGCCACATAATAACTGTTACACTGAATTTTGTCACCTTGACTATCTGCAGTTTATGTGGCCTCATCAATAGCCACATTGTCCTCTTTGTCAAGCCCCATACCTCTGCTCTTCATGTCAAAACTTCAAAGAGAGAGAAATTCACTTGAAAACATGTTTATCTCTGGGTACGCAGGTTCTCTCTACCTGGCCTGCGTGTACGCACTCCAAATACATTAGACCTGCGTAGTAATACGCTCTGTATACTAAAGCTAGGGTGCGTACCCCTGTAAAGGTCAAAAGGCGCAGTTTCATCTTTAAAAAGTTACTTGTGGTCATTTCTAGAGCCTTCTAGAAGAGTTCTTGACGTGTATTGAGCGCCTCCAGATGGTTCATGCACCCCTATGATAGAGGAGCTTATCCCATCAAGAGAGGAGCTACCCCATCCAAAAGAGGGAGTATCCCATTGATGTTGGAACTGAATAACCTCTTCTAGATTACTATAAATACAGGCATTGGGCAAAGGAGGAAAGGTTGAAAGCTGAACTTCATAGGGTAAATGCTCTGGACATTAGGGATTTCCATTTGTTACTTGTGAGGAGAGATCACTATCCTTCCTTGTTGCATAGTGGGAGTGGGTGAGCTTGTCAAAGTAGAGGAAATCTCTTGCTGGACCCTGGGAGGAGCTTGCACAACACCAAGGCTCAGGTTGTAATGGTTCCTTTGATTATTTAATACAAATAAGTCCATTCTTCTCAATGATTTGTTAATGAATTATTTCATGTTTTCCTTGGTCAATATGATAGATATGCTTTGTTTTATAATGAATATTCAGATGCTATGTAATCGTTTGCTTTGTTAGTGTATGCAGGTCTGAAAGTGAAGGAGGAGCTCATCTGGATCCGCAAGGCTGGACTGCTACAACAGGCGTGGGACCTAAGGTAAGATCGAAAACATTTGAATTCTCGTAGAATGATGTGTATCTAGAGAAGGATAGCTCTTGTTTGGTTTGTTTGTCATTAGAGAGTCTTAGACTCCTAGGAAGGTTAGATTTGTCCGCAAGTATAATTCATTCCGTGTGACAGGCTACAACCCTCTCTCGTTTTCCAACTACTTCTGGAAGGGAGCTACAACCCCCTCAGCTCTTGTACTAGCTGATCCATTTACTAGTACGTAGGTGTTGACCCTACAATCTTCAGGGACCACATTTCATCAATTTTCACACTGGATCCAAGAGTACAAAACAAACATTACTGCAATACAATCATAAACTTAAACTTGCATCATAATTCATTAAACAACCCAATACTGAATCACTGAAACCCTGTCATTAAGAACACAGAACCCAAACCAGAGACCAGAACTCTGTAACAACCACCAGAATCAACAGCAACCTGAGATATCAAACTTTATCATGCATACGCTACTGCACTTTACCGAAACCGCGTGTATACGCACTTTCTCCAAAGGAAACCCGCGTACAGATCTAGAAATGATTACTTATGCCTCCGCTGTCAGATCCGACCCTTGCCAAACTTCCCGAACAGACAACCAGCAATACCGGATCCTCTCACTTCGTCAGACACCCAATGCTCACTCTCTTCATTCTCTCTTGGCCTAATGATCTTCTCCTTATATAGGTTTAGGCCTCTCTCAATACCATGGTCCAAAACCATAACAAACCAATACCATCAACCTCGAAACTAGGGATCAACACGTTCGTCGAGATGCCATGGTCCAAAACCATAGGCACAACTTCCAAGGAATAACCGCCACGGACCAAAGATAAGTTTTCCACATATACGCGCTTTTACTGAAGCAAACTTGCGTGTATATGCGGATTCTCTTTGATAAACCTGCGTATA
>APFE030045346.1:0-35550 GCA_000404065.3 Pinus taeda | reverse complement strand
TACTCGGCCCAATGTTTCAGGGCTCTAACTAAGGAGGATCGACCGTACCCTTAGCCGTACAACCCGACTACCCTATCGTATGGGCGAGTAATCTCTCCGAGTGATGTTCTCGATGTACTGTAGCCACAAGACGGCCGAAGGTTTATCTATGGAGAGGCTTCAAGGTAGCTATGGGGCTTCCTATATACCCAGAGGGTACGTGGAAGACAGTCTGTGCGCGGTTCTGTCTAATGCGCTACTACTCGAAGGGTACCCACAGGGGTTACAAGGGAGTCCAACGGACGTGACCACCTCTTGTATTTCCTGCGTGCATGCCTCCCCAAATCCGCAGGTTTATGCGCTCAACGACAGATCCCGTGGTTTAAAGACGCCGGAACACATCTCTAGCCAAAATAAAAAAAATTGCTAAGAAATGGAGATCCCATCAGCTCTGGAAAGTGCTCTGACACCACTTGATATGCTCTTAACCTGCAAATGATACCCAAATACAGAATATGTGAAGAAAAGATACCCAGAACATAGAATAGCAATGATTTTATTATTCAGAGAGTAATGTTCACTTGCCTCTTCAAGGGGGCAACCTCCAATAGAGCAGAGCTCGATACATAAGCACGAGCTCCTCGAGGAGTCTTATCTTTATATATGACTCTACATGCAATACCACAGGCCAATACCATGGTATTAATAATACCATCTATCTAATACTACGGCCCATTTGCAACTAACTGTGGTTCCGTTATTAATTGCGGATTAACCACTTACAATTATTAATATGGACTTTATTGACTCTTGACTATGACATGATCCCATTACATAAATAAGGGGGTTAGGGTGGGACCCTAACACTGTACAGGTGGTTGGGTTCCCCTCAGACGGAGGTGGGATACTGACTCAACTAGATGTATGGAGTTCAACAAACACAAGGAAATAACTAATGAATGTCCATAATATGAATACCATAAATAGAAACATTATAAATTGACAACATGAACTTCACTTAAAGAAATTGTTAACAAAGCCCTAAAGAAAATCATAGTGATATATAGAATATGCTAAACATTTTAAAGTAGTTCACAGTAGCTAAGAATCAATAAAGATGGTTAAATGCATAGTCAGCAATATGACCGTGCTAATATTGACAAAACAGTTAAATCAATACAAGCTCAAAGTGAGCATATCATATACCATCTGTATGTTGCGAAGAAATATTCGTAGCACAGGAAGACATATGAGGAAACTACGCATCAAATAACTCTTAGTAACATTTGATCCATCAAAATATAAAATATTCATCCAATCCAATAGTGGAAAATAACTATTACTCGTATTTAATAGAATAGCACAAGTCCTCTCAAAACAATATGTCCCAAAAATAAGTCCCAAGCTAAAGATCCTTTACAGTGTGCCATGAGGGTGTATTTTTAAGATAAGGTTGACCTTTGGTCTACCCTTGAATCTTGGACTTCCTCATGACCTTTCAAATACCTCACGACATTTATACTTCCTTATGACTCTTCACATTCTATAACTGTCCTATTCTATCCTAATTTTCTAATTACACAAAATGAGCAAAATCTATCCTATCAACTTGACAATAGAAAGTTATGGAATGCCTAGGTGGAGATGTTCCACTATGTAAGTGTGCCAAATCTTGTACTCAACTACTATGGGGGTGATCTATGGTTGTTCCTCATCATGTCTATGCAGGCACTTGAGGGGGTCCGGTATGAGGGTGATCCGTTTTGTGTTCACTTGATTGGATAAGGTCACCATATTTGTATACATTATCAATGGTTCAACCATTTACCGTGTGATATTATCCTTTGTAACCAATAGGTTGTCTGAGCAAGTGGCCTGCATGTATGTGTCAACAAATGCATGAACTTCCTGTGAGATGTCTTCATACTTCCTCACCTACCCTATTTCCCCGATGGATGGAACTCCATGGTTCTCGATCATTGATTCCCAACCATTTAAAATGTGCCTATATGAAGCCAACACTCTGTCCACATCTTTGGCCAGTTTGTCTCTTGATTGTGTCTCGATGCGTAGCTAGACTTTGGCATTTTGAATGGTGATCCAATCCGTCTTCGGGACTACTGTTGGTGCTCTAGGATACTTGGTGGACCACTCATGTATGCTATCCAAAGCTGCAACGGCTTCCTTCAACATAGAAAGCCTCTCTTTTGTATTGGTTTGTATGGCCAAGATTGGAGCTACTGTATCATGTAGTTTTTACATTTCTTCATAGACCATCTCCATGGCTTCACTGAGAGTTTTGGCCTCATCCTTCATTGCATCCTGTAGTTCCTTTGTACTAGAGTAAATTAAGCGGAGGGTTGCATTTTTTTCTTCTACCTTCTTTCTATCTTGTTATGCGTTAATGACCCTCATCTTTGATGCGTAAAGCTTGTTTTGGAGTTCCCCAATTTGTTTGCTCATCCTAGCAACATTGTGTTCAGTTTTGTTCACAAATGTAGTCCCAACCGAGGCAATAATCTCAGGGCTAATTCTCGTGTCGGGAACAATTTATTTTACTGTGGTCACTGATAGGGGTTATGTAGGGTTTCTAGCACATCACTTTCTCCTCTCCTGCATGATTTTGAAGCTAACCTAATCAAAGATGATTTTGGTGAGATCCATCACTTCCTCTTCTTCTTCTTCTTCTTCTTCAAGAATGCCCAGCTCTTTGAGAGGGAGATGTCTTTCAGTGAGGGGAGTAGATGAGGGAACATCCAACAGAGACAACTCAACTTTCTCAGGGTCTGGTTGAGTTGCCTTACTAGTTTCTCCTTGCTCCTTCTTTCTCCTTTCCTCCTCTTATTTCTTCCTATGCTCTTCCTCTAGCCACTTCTTCTCTTTCTCTTCTTGCTATTCCTTCTTCCTAAGTTCCTCAAATTTCCTGAGCCTTTCTTCCTAGTTCTTCAACTCTTTCTCTCACTTATTCCTCTCTTATTCTTCCTTGGCCTTCTGCTCTTCCTGTTCTTTTAACTGATTTTCTTCTAGTTGCTTCCTTCCTTCTTACTTTTCTTGTCACTTCCTCTTCTCAAGCTGGTCCTGGTCACCTGAATCTTGCAATTTTTTGAGATCTTCCTCTATTTTCCTCTTGATCTCTTGCTTTTTCTTAGCTATGGTTTCATTCCTTTGTTCTAGCGTTTCACTATCCTCTTTTTCTGTGGTGAAGTAAAATTATGAGTGTGGACACAAACAATTCCTCTAGCCTGATAATGGGTCTAGCCACAATCAATACATTATATGTAATATTTCCTTAGGTTAGAACCAATTAAGAGGGCCTACCTCTTAGTACGCTTATCTCGTTTGGTGATGACCTTGCTTGCTTGCTCCAACTATCTCCCGTTTCCTTCTTCGAACACCTAAACCAAGTAAGCAACATCAAACAACAACCTCGATAATAGACAAATTGTAATTCAACCTACTTAACAAGTCAAGAAGCATTAAGCCATAAACATGTAAGATGACACATTATGTAGGAAATTAATTGATAGTTTCATATATATTGAATCAAGTACAGATTACAACCATTGTCTTGACGTTGATGTTCTCCTCCAACAAAACTAGGTTCCCACATACTTCCGTTAGCATTCCATGATGGCCTCAATAATGATAGTTTTAAGGCTCTTCCCTTTAGGCTTCACAAAAAACCAAATTCACACTTCTCCCTCACACACAACTAGAGAGCTACAACTATGGATAGCTTGTTGTTTACTCCAACCTTAATTAGCCCTAGCACACCAAAATTAAATCTCGCTTGTGCTTGGGGAAAGTGGAGGTTTATATAGCATGAATGGATGGGAGATGGTTCCTCTTCTCATGGGAGAAGGTACTATCTCTTGAGGTAGTTCCATCTTTACAGGGGAAAGGAGCCCAAACTGACATCCTTGACTCCATCCGACCAAACCATTTACCAGACTTCCGTTACAAAGCTTCTAGAGATGGAAGCTTCGGCTCCTTATTTAAAAAAAATTCCAAAAGAGGATCAACGTGACTGAAACAAAGCTTAGTAGCTTTGTTTGGCACTAGTGACAATATTAATCCCTGCATATCAGCGTGAGGACAAAGGTCATTAGCGCTAGTCTTGTAAACTGGGAAAAACAAAAGATTTGAGGGAAATGGTGCAAAAGGGAATTGTTCTGCTCATGAAGAGGGACTCCAAGATTAGGGAACGAGGAGTATAGGGATAGTGACAAAATGTTATGTAATAGATGCCCCCTAATGTGTGAAGGCCAAACTAGAGTGAGGGATGAAATTCTTTATGAATCAGTGCTGGTAACCAGAGTTTACTATCAGAAAACTTGCATACAAGTATAGATACATATACATAATAGAAAACACTCTCAAATGATACATGGATCATGGTATAGATGCAGCCATCGAAAGACATATCATGCAAATGGATCTAGGTATGGTCACAACCATCCAATAAGGAGAAGGATCACATATGACAACTCATGGTATGATTGTAGCCACCCATATGAAAGAGACATGTATATCAACATGATCATGTCACGTCGCCTTGCATCCTAGACTTTGTAATTTGAGCCCAGGGTCTTGTGCTCCAACACGACCTGATGAAAGTAAAAATTCTAACATGTGAATAGATGTGTTGACATCAAACATGCTAGAAAATCGCTTGATTACCAGTCGATGATGTAAACTATTAATGAGCGCGATAGAAACCACCAATAATGACAATGGTCCTCAAGGTACTATCAACACAATTCACAGAATGTGAAATAAGGAACTGTAGTCGAACACCCATGAAGTCACCCGATCAAAAGCCAATGATGTGAACTTGTCATCAAGTGCGAAGAACTTGCCATTATGGCATGCAAGCTCTAAGGTACAGGAAGGGAGTCTCTCGGTCAACTTCTCGGATAATGAGCTGAAGTTGACAGGAAGCAACCATGTTGAAGGAGGGCCATAATATATCCCACATCATTGACATGAGACAAAGGGATGCAAAATGATTTTGGATGATACATAGAATTAGGGGTAAGTGTAACTGTAGAAGGAAAACTCTTGAACATATCGATGACACAACTAAAAGTTTGGCAGCTTTTGGATCCATATGATCGGTGGTCATGATGATGTGGCAGAGATCAAATGGAAGGCAAAAATGAATGGCCCAACCCAGGAAGGTCAACGATAAAAAGAAGGATATCCCATCTTGACATGAAGCAGAAAGTGTCATGTTCATGAGTAAGCTACTAACACAACTAACTAGAATTTAGAATTTCCCCCCACCATTCCTTGCAGGTACCCCAATTATTTTTAATCGCAATCTTGAAGGGGATAGCATATGCTTGCACTGTACGTTAATCCTTTGGATGAATCTGTTAGGGTCAGCCTTTGCAACCTTCCTCCAGTGATCAAACATGCTCTTACAAAGTGATTTTAGGGTGTCAAGGTCAAATTTGTCATTTCAGTGAGCCTTCAAGTAGAATTTGGTCACTGGGTAATAGATCTAGGATTTGTTTTTACTCTTTCCAAAGTCTTACAAGTATTGGTCCATGTCACCATTCGAATGAATGTACCATCATTAAAAGAGTTATCACCATTAGTTCATGTTCCAATGGATCATTTTACACCTTGTTTTTACAGTGCTTTGTCTTGGGAATGCATTTGGTTTTTTATGTTTTCAACAGTTTGAAGAGGACTCATGGTTTCTTCATGCCCTCCTTAGCTCCTAAATAGTCTTAAATCAATCATCTCATCCAACTACTAGTACATAAACACTTATCTATCTCACCCCACAGAAAATGTATGTATCCCTGATTTAATTTCCTGGACCCAACCTGCCTGCTCCATTGGATCCAACAATTTTTTTTTCAAAATCAGCCCAAAAACCCTAAAGCTACCATACCTAGCCTAAAATCCAATTTAGAATAAGTCATCTCAACCGAGATTGACACGGAGAGAGCCCTCTCCCGAGCTGGTAGGGCTAGCTACCAGGTTAAGCGTGGTTTGTGGTTATCCTAGGATTGCCTCCCTTCAGCCTGAGGTAAATCTGGGCTCTAACAAAATCCAACCTAGTAAGTTTAACGAGCCCTAGGAAGGAGAAGCTCATGTTCATCATGGTGATGAATCCGATGTCATTTTATTACTTTAACGAGTCTGACAAAGGTGTAACTCGATATCTTTTTCATGTTTAGAGAGTTTGAAAAAAACATGGAAAAGAAAAATCCACATGGTCCATTTTCTTACATTTGTTCTCTCGAGCCCGAAAAGGTAGAAAAAAATACTTGAGAGAACCTCTTGACCATTTCATTCAAGGAATACCTTTTACGTAAATAGTGCATCCTAGGCTGAAAAGGGGTAAACATACACTGGGCACACGATGCTTCGCATCTGTTAACGAGTTCAAAATGACAAGGGCTTGGCTATCTTTTCGTGTTTAAAGGGTCAGAAAAGAGCTTGAAATCAAACCCCCCATTTTATTCTCTTTTACGAGTCAAAAAGGGACAAATACTCAACAATCTTTTCATTTTAGTTTTACGAGACGAGAAAACAACTGAAATGTGACTCGGCATCATCGTCGAACATCCATCACCTATTGCTGCATAAAAAGGTAAAGTGCATTATCTAATTCTTAAGGAAAAATAGGTCAAAATATTTACAAAACGTAATATTTCATGCAAAACTGAATAAAAGGGAGGAAAAGTAAATATTTTTTACCATTTACCATTTTACCTTGTTGTGAAAAAACTATTCACTTACTTTTTCCCTAATCGTTCCGGAGCAGATTACGGGAGATTCAGGATGTCATTTTCCGAGTCACTAGTTGGAGGTAAGAGCCAAAGCTCTAAGCTCCATTTCTATACCATTTATTCCTATTTTCATCCATTGTTTGGATTTTTGAGGGAGGTTTTGTACAAAAAAATCACCCTCAGCCGGCGTGAGTTCCGGACATAAAATCACATCGGCCAAGGTTGATTAAAATGCCCTATCACACCATTGGCGCAACTATTTTTAAAACAAGTGCACTAGTGTCGTGAACAAGGAAAAAATCATTTTCCTATTAAAAACACCATTGGAATCCAGATTTTATTGGCAAAAAATGATTATTGACTTGAATATATGGTTTTTGTAGGAAAGAGTCGTCGAAAATGGTAGACTGGAAAGAACGTGAGCACGAAGATGTGGACACCCAGGCACTGAATGATCCAAATTGCCTAAATGCTTTGAGGAACTCTGGGCTCCTCAAGTTCTTTCTCACACCAGGGATGCAGGCCCAACCTGAGCTACTCGATACTTGATTAGTCTCTAGGACATAAATTAGGAAATATTCATCATTGGTGACCATGAGCTGGAGTTAGAAACTTCAGACATATATTTCATCATAGGACTGTCCTGAAGAGAGGAACCAGTCAACCTATATGGGTCATGATCGATTGGGACAAGCATATCCATGCTGCTTGCTAGACATTTCCCTGAAGCCCTCAAAGCCAAGAGCGGCAAGATTGAGATTTCCACCATGCGAGATTTGACACTGAGAGTGCTACTGTTGACTATCAACAGAGTAGCGGGGTCCCAAGCAGTGCATGAGACTAACAAGTCAAAATTTGTATATGCCATCGACTGTACAACACCGAAAACCTTCAATTAGGCAGAAGCCATGAAGATCAACATAAAACGCTAGTTGACAAAAGATAAGGCGGGGAATTTGAATCAATTTTTCTTTGGATCAATACTAGTGACCTTTTTCTTGGAATGGGTGTCATTGTTCCAGTCCCAGCTGACTAAGGTAGATCCTTCTATGCCACGAGACCCATAGATGGCTCATTGGAGTTGTTTGATGCCTAGGATCACTGGGGGCCAGCATATGTCTTACATGCACACCTTCTTTTCATGGCTACAACGACAACTGATCATCGTGGAGGATTGGCCATACAGTGGTATTGACTTTCGCGAAGATCCGAACATGCTGCTGCCAGATGGGGAGAATTTCGACGACCAAGGTAAAAAATCAATATTTTAAATTTGTGATTTTTTAGATTTTTTTTGATATATATGTGTTTCTAACATTTCATTTTGTCAATACAGATGTTGGACCAGAGCATCTTGCTGGGATGTCCCTGATAGCCAGGCGTGTCGCTCGCTAGTTTGATGTCGCTCCTTATCAGGAGGGGAGTGACAATGAGGAGGAGATCATGAGGAACCTTGAGGGGTTGAATCGTGGTATCCTAGAGTATGCTCGGGTGGGAGACATTCCTCGCCAGTACCAGAGACATACGGTGGGAGTACCGGACCGGATCCACCGATTGCTGACTCGTTTTGTAGGAGAAGTTTCATGCTACCATAATCACCATGTTGATTAGTTCCTATGTCTAGCATGCTACATTTTTTAGGCCTACGTGCCATAGATATATGAGGCCTGTGAGCCGCCGATGTTATTTGAACACACATATTATTTTTTGGGTTTTGATGTATCAAACATTATCAGCATATACATATATGTTGTATTTCCTTGCTTAGTACGGTACAAATGATTTGTTTTGTTTTTTCACATGTTTCGTAAATGTCTGTCCAACACATAGTTAGCTAATGCATCTATCAATGTATTCATGCATCTAGGAATATGATAATATGTAATGTAATCAAAATGCCTTTCTAGTAGACAAATATGTACATACATTCTCAATATTTGAGGGTTTCTAACAAAATATTGCCCGTTGAGTTGAAGGACAACAAGCTGTGAATCCAGGCTGACAACCAACTCTCGAATGTCAAGAGTAATGGATTTTGACAATAGTTCGATGACTGCACTGTATTAAGTAATGTTATTAGTTGTGTGACCTAAACAAATACCTTGAAGATCAATCAACGCACCGTGAGGGTCATAAATAGCCCATGCCATGAAGGATAGATTCCGGGTACTATGGCAAGCACAATCAGCGAAACCAATGTGAGGAGTCACAGACATGTGCAAAGCAGGGAAAACATAGTAAATAAGAAAGCTACTTGAAAACTAACACACAAAACTACATTGCACAAAAATGAATGACACACTAATGTACACAAGTAACCATGCAAGATGACCTAAGCATAGTAATTTTTGAGAGAGTTCATGCTCGGACTCGGGTAATCAATCAACACAAATGAACACCGGAGTTTTACCATTGTCATGACGAGTAAGCATCAACTCAGCCAAACAATAGAGGAGACCTCATGTAAGGCTTTTCCCCGATGCCCCCTGGGTGAGGGAGGGTTACAAGGCTGATGGCAACCCCATTGCAATAATGGGAAATAGGTAAAAAATCGAGAAGGGAAAATAAACCTGAATCCATGAGGTGATAAAGGGGTGCTCAGTTGAAATATCTTGACCATGGTAGGTGAAACTGACATGTCAATAAGTAGTGGAGAAGAGAACTACGAAAGACACATATCCATGACCATTGGGCTAGGCAGGAACGAGTAACGAATGATGGGTATTGTTCCAAGGTGGTTCCTTTAGAGACATTACTTCCATGATACTTTTGTCAGCAAGAAAAGTCTCTGTTAAGAGATAGGGAGACTCTGAAGCACCAAGCCATGGGGATTGAGAATATGTATCAAGAGAAGTCCTCGAAATAGGAGAATTAGAGGATATAGAACTTGAGGTGAAAATAATCTCCATGTAATTAATTTCAGCAAGGCTAAGTGGCATAACGTTGCCCCAGGTATCAACAAGATCTGGTGAAGGTATGACCCAAGGATCAGATTTGACCGAGATCATGTTGATAGAGGCAACATGGGGAGGTGGGAGTAGAAAAATTCCCATCAAGGAAGAATCTTTGAAAATACCTACCCCCACACTCTCATAAGGAGCACTAGTGTGCTTGACATACAGAACATTGCCATTTGAGGAGGAAGAGGCAAAGAAGGACAACTGGTTGACAGTGACGATCTTCCCATGATGGGAAAAACGAATCACGCAGAATAGGGAGGAGGCTACAACATGCACGGCATGGGTCCAGCTCCATCTGAGTGGAAGATTATAATTGAGATTAGTGTCAACAATCTCTACCTCAAATTGTACTATCATTCCTCCAAAGTAATGGCAAGGTTAGTTAAGACACCGAAGAGTTGTAAATCGCACCGATCGAAAGCTTCAAAAGTGTTCAGGGATTGGTTCAAAGTAGGAGAACCAATGGCCTTCAAGTAGGTGATCGACATGATGCAGGTAGAAGCACCTTCATCGATGACAATCCTGTGAATGGTTTTCTCATTGATGATTACCTGAATGAGAAAGGAAATCTGATGAGGCAGGTGCGAAACGTGGTTATCTAGATTAAAACATATCAAATTGGAGTTAGTAGGATTAATGCCCCCAATAGCTGACATCAAATATTTCTGTTGAGATGGACAAATTTGGAGGACCTCGAGAGCCAACATAGCTGACAGTGCCTGAGCAAAATTCTCAACTATATTATAGTGCTGATCAACTCGAGTGTTGGGATTGTGCAAGGATTTCCTTAGCACACCTCGAGAGGGTGTCCGAATAGTGGAATCTAGGTTAGGGCACTCACTATGAAGAGGGCCAGAACTCGGGGCAGAAGAATAAGGGGTGGCCTCTTTCTCTTTCCCAGCTATTGGAGTAGGAGTTTGGTAATCTTTTGATCTAGTAGCCACATTAATAGGCATACTCATCATGAACACTTGAGATCCTGAGGAAGCAGATGATTGAGGTTGGTCTACCATTTGAGTCTGCTGAGACAGAAACGACTATTTCAGGACTGCTGGGGTCCCTCTGAGCAAATTACTAACTTCAGACCGTCAGGGACAATCCTTCGTATAGTGATCCTCCTCATAAATGAGGCACGAAAACTTAGGCTTCCGTTGTGAAGAATCACTAGCAGACGACTTAGGAGGACCCTATTTTGGGGCTTCAACTTTACCCTTTCCTTTGCCTTTCTTCTTACCTTTCGAGGATTTTTCCATTGTGGTAGACTGGATAGTGTGGACCTTTGAGGTTGTACTAGGGCCAGATGGATTTTGGGAAGAACTATTGAAAGTAGTGTTTGAGGCTGACTTCGATTTGGAAGAAGATTTAGTAGGGGTCTAGGACACTGAACCAATTACTCCAAGAACAGGAGGTGTAGCCTGTGATTTCAATGTCGTGGGATCGAATGATGGCCATGGAGCATCAAACAGTAACTCATAAAAAGTGCCAGACTGAGAATAAGAAAGATATAAGTACTGGGCACGAGCAATGGCTTGTTCTTCAGTAATTGATCCACCCATAGCTATATCGCGAGAAATTGGAGTGACGAATTACTTAGTAAACCATTTGGTGAGAAAATGATCAACAATATCGAATTTGATCAGGCGAAGTCTACGTCTCCATTCATTGATGTGATCGGAGATGTGTGTCACAGTATCTTGATTACGCAATGTGAGAAAACAAGTGCCAGTTTCATAGCGAACTGGCAACTGGAAGTGCGTGAGGAAAGCCATGGCTAAAGAGTTGAAGTCATGATAAGTACTTTGAGGAAGCTCTATGTACCACTTGGCTGTAGCACCTGTGAGGGTTAATTGGAAAAGATGGTGACGAATAAAATCATCAACGTAATAATTTGAAGGGCACCAGAGGTGATATGTCATCACATGGGCTTGGGGATCTTCTTTTGCTTTCCTGTCGAACTTAGGACAATTGCTCGGGATCTTGGATGGAACAGGAGTCCAGTATTGCAAATGAAGAATTGGATCATTCGTGAGGCGAGACACATCTAGCAACTCTAGTGTGGCTAGGAATGGAAATTAAGTATTAAAAGGTATTGGAGGTTTATAAGTGGGTCCAATTGGAGGAGCCCATCCCTATTGGTAAGGATTTTGGCCCCATAGTGGGGGATTTTGGCCATATGGCATTTGATTTTGCTCCCATTATGGGTTACCTTGGCCATAGGGAGGATTTTTACTTTGAACACTTTAGAAATGTCCAGTCATAGGTTACTTATAAGCAACGTATGCGTTAAGAGGCTATTGAGCCTATTGACCTTGGACATATGGATATTGTACCCGCTGCCCTTAGGCAAAAGGATTTTGTATATATTGACCTATGACATTAGGATTTTGAGCCTATTGCTGCAGGACTTGACCCTGGCCTTGTCCTTGCTGTTGAGCGATAAAATGTGTCTTTTTAAGTCCTAATTATCTTCACATTAATTTTCAACCCAAAGACGACTTTTTATCTTAAAAATGTACTGAGTCTAAGGCGGCTATTTACTCAAGAGTATTGTTTTGTAGTATAGTGCTTAAAATCCAAAAGTAAATGAAAGCTGGAAACAAAATCTAATTGGAACAACAAGAAACTGAAATGTTCTGAACTAAATCATTCACTCAAACAACCATCAGTCGAGGACTCAGTAATGATAACTCTCTCCCCTGTAAACTGATGCAAATGAAATCAAACTGGAACAAGAAAATCAATCTGGGAATGAGGAAGCAATAACCAATGTTCTCTACAATTGGCAGTCATGCTTTAAAGCAATTAAAAGGAAATAGAAATTGAACTAAAGCTGCTATTGAAAGTAAACTAGGAAAACTCTTTAAAAGCAAACTCTTTGCAATTAATCAACAGAAATGAACAACAAAGTAAATGGGCAACAGTGCTAAGTTTTAGAAATGAACAACCAAACTATTATAGCTATAATGAATAGAAAACTGTAATTACTGGAATGAACAATAAAGCTATTTCAATAGAAATGAACAACAATCTGTAATGAACATCAAAGTTTGAAATGAACAATGAGGCTTTATATTTGAAATGAACATCATAACAATATAAGTTGAAAAGGATAATAATCTCTATTATGATGGAAAAGAATAGCCACACGATTCAAACACAACTTGTGCAATAAAACAATTTCAGAAAATACTATAACAACACGCTGTAAAAACATGAAATTGTAAAGCAATACGATTCAAAGAAATAAGAATTAAATCAAACCATCACACGGCAGAAATTGTAAAGATATAATACAGCAGCAGCTTAATCCACCACAAGTTGGGCCCTTAGCTGCTAGCAGATGCTGTTGGGCCACTTCAGATAAGGCGAATGAACAACAACCTCCAAATTATATATTAATCATCAAATTGTGAAATCATTACAACAACAAAAGCCTTGAGAATTAAAATGGTAATGCAACAATCCCTTTTTCCTCCTATCATATCATTAATCATGAATCGTTAATTCTGAATCTCTAATTCTCAAATCATAATTCTGTATTCTCTTGGCCATTCTCCCCTGAATTCATCATTCCCCTTCTCTGATCTCTGTTCTGATTTAAATACACAGAGAACAGAGAGCAGTTATAATGGTGATGATTACAATATGATCATTATTACAAAATTGGATTGTTTCTAACCAATTGATCAACAAGAAAATATATTTCCATCCATCTTTCAACAAGAGCAAGGCGAATTTGGCTTTGTAGCTGAGATTTGGAAAATGGCCGCACAGTAAATATGAGAGAATCATGCTCAAAGAACCCTATGTTTCTCTCAATAAAAGCCGAATTTAGGCAAACCATTCTTCAATAAAATTATTTTGGTTCGTTCTGGACAAAACCCATGTTCCAGATTTTCTAGATTCTTCTTCATTTGCCCAGAATCCCAATCGCAAAATTGTCACTTCTTATTCTAGGGAATTTTTGAGTTGGAATATTTGATGATGATTTGGAGATCAAATCTATAATCTAGAAAATATCTTGGAGGCTAAAAATGATGAGTAATGTTACAACCAAGTTATTGATAAAATCATGCATAATCATCAATTTATTAAAAATAAAGGAGAATAAATAATATTCATCCATAAGAGCATAAATCAATTATAAAATGGATTTATATAATAAATTATAATAAATGATCTGATAAACAAGAGTAAAAACGGATGAAATAAGTGTTTAAAAAGTGGTCATATTCACGGCCCAACATACCCCAACACTAAATATATTGCATGTCCTCATGCAACAAAAAACTGAATATATTGCATGTCCTCATGCAACCCAAAGACAAAATCCATGTGTTAACCAAGCAATAAAAAATTTGTTTATCCTAGCTCATGAAATGGATAGAGCAAATGATATCTTCCTCAATTAATGAATATTCAATTTTAGCAATCTTGATGAAGACATAACAATTTTTACATTGACGTTCAAGTTATGTACATATGAAGTTGCAATAAAATATGATATAAGTAACAACAAACTTTCATTAACCATTTTCCAGAAAACTACAAACCAGATTTTGTTGAAATGTTGCAAGTAAATTTATAATATATGAATGCCTCTATGATCCAAAAATCAGATCGTTTTGATGCATGGATCATGAAATATAAAAAAAGTGGCTGTAGGTGATAGTGCATGATTTCCGAAATATGACAAACTAATATAACTTGAAATTGTCTGGGTTTGTATATTTTAATGATACGTCTGTGTTTTCCAGAAATCACAAGAATTGAGTTCATAGTTTTAAAAATATATGAAAATCAATTTCTGCACTGAAATTGTATGTCTTAAATGAGAAAGAAAGTAGAAAACATCCATCATGGGTAGCAATTCCTCCCCCACTCTGAAGAATTAGCATGCCTCATGCGATGCTAAAAATAAAATTGAGGTTGTTGCTACCATCTATTGAATTCTATGCTTGGTGTAAAACAACATAGAATAAGGGAGAGGTTGAAAATAAATAAGAATAGTAATGGATGATAAAGAATATTAATGACATGGTCATGAGAAAGAAATGAATGAAAATGATATTCCCCCAAAAGTGAAAGAGGATATGCTGCTAAAAAATGGGAAGTGGTAAAGATGTGAAATGAAGGATGATAAATACTGCTCAAAATAGATTTTATTAAATTCTCCTAAATTCATAATAAATCAGAAAATTATGCTATTTTATGTCAAGTCTTACCTCCGAAAAGAAAAATGTGGAATGACATATATGGACTGCATTTGTTGAAGCTGATGTAGGCAGAGTTGGTGCCGAAAGTGATGCAAAAGATGAAACCCAGGTAAGCACATCATGTCTGAAGAATTGTTCACATTGCGAGTTGCTCGCGCCTTTTTTGTTAGTTGCAATACTGTGGCCATGCTGCGAATAGAATTCCCCCATACTTTTGTTTTCCTGTAAACAAATCATAATTTTGCATATAATGTTCTTGAATCCATAGTGTTAGTTTTGAATAGCAACAGATTAAGATGCATGTAAAAATTTCAATCAGAAAAACTTTTGTATACATATAATAGTAATATTTTGTTAAATCAACAAGTGATGGCAGAGTGCTATCCCATAATGCATACATCCCCCCTCTAATTAGAAAAGGGATTCCATGACCATAAAGCATATGAAAGGTGTTGTGCTGACAATAAGGCAAGGGAATGAACAATATAACAGTAAATGACGCAGAGTACACATATCAATGATAGGACTACGAGAGTTATGGGTATAATGAGAGCAGAGTGTGTAAAGATAGTTATGAATAAGAGATAGGACACTTTGGATTGATGATAAGTTATGCGAAAAAGAAAAAGGACATCAATATGCCAAAAAGATGTTTTGCTGACGGTATTCTAGCTAAAAAATGATGCGATTGATCATAAAACAATTTTTCATGCATAAAGGTTCAAAAAAGGGAAAAAATTAAGGAAATAACTTCTCTGATAAAAAGAAAGAATAAGAAAATGGTATTATAGTAATAATTGATGATAAGATATAATTTCAATACCATAAGCAGAGCCTCTACTACCAGCAGGCGTCCATAGCCTCGGCAAGGTTGCTTTTTTAACCCATATGAGCCAGGATCCTCAATTTAGAAATGGAGAGTTCTAGTGCTGTTCTACAGAAGAGATCAATGTGCTGGCGTGGTAACCAGATAACCACACTGCCATTCACTGGGATGTAGTAAAAGTGATCGGGCTGGCTCGTGATGAGACCTCCTGTTCCAAGGATAAGTTGGTTATCCAATGGATCATAACCCTAGTGTGGTGGCCATAATGGGAATGTCACTTTGTTACGACCTTATGAACATGGTAGGCTGTCTCATAATGAGACCCCCTATTCTCCATCTGCAAACAAAATTTTGTTGTTATTACAAATTTTTATGAAAAGAGGGAGGCTCGGTACTCCTTAAGAGTAGGGATGGTGGAAGAAGTTTAACATGTCAATAGAAAAATATATACCCATAATCTCATTTATTACAGGCAGAGAAGATTATAACCAGGAAGGGTGGAACCAGCGTGGTATTAAGATGAAGTATCATGTACAACAGAAAACAATGCAGTGAAGTAGTATATAAATAATTGTGTCTCTTTTGAAAATAAACTATCATCAAGGAGTTGTCCTGTTAAAGATCATAACGTGAATGATATTAACTCGCTTCAATACAATCCATAATTCTTGTCCTTATAAAAGTAGTGTACTTCATGCCATGAAAGGGAATCAGTAAAATGTGGTTGAAATGAACTAGGAATAATCCCACAAGAAGAAAGAAGGGTTTCTTTTGAAAATACTCCCAAAGTGTTGCTCCTTTGAAGGGACAGCAAAAACACTAAAAAAAGTGTTGTTTCTTGTAGGGAACAACAAAGAAAATGCATGCCAAAAAGAAAAATAAACACGAAAATATGTTGTTTCCCATAGGGAACAACAACAAAAAATGCATGTGAAAAAGTGTTGTTTCCTAAGAGGAACAACAAAAAATGCGAGAATGCAAAAATGTGAAAGTGTAGAAGTGTTGTTCTTTTTGGAAAGGGACAACAAAAATGTGAAAATGCAGAAATGCTGTTCTTTTCAGAAAGGAACAACAAAACGTAAAAGTGTAGAAGTGATGTTATTTTCGGAAAGGAACAACAAAAATGTGAAAATGCAGAGGTGTTGTTCCTTTCGGAAATGAACAACAAAACGTGAAAGTGCAAAAGTGTTTTTCCTTTCGGAAAGGAATAGAAAAACGTGAAAGTGTAAAAGGAATGTAAAAATGTAGAAGCATTATTCCTTTCGGAAAGGAACAACAAAAAATGAAAGTGCAGAAGTGCTCTTCCTTTTTAAAGGAACAACAAAAACGTGAAAGTGCAGAAGTGTTGTTCCTTTTGGAAAGGAACAACAAAAACGTGAAAGTGCAGAAGTGTTGTTCCTTTGAAAAGGAACAACAAAAATGTGAAAGTGATGTTCCTTTTTTGAAAAGGAACAACAGAATGCATAAGTGCTATTCCTTTGAAAAAGAACAACAAAAGTGCGAAAGTGCAGAAATGTTGTTCCTTTCAGAATGGAACAACAAAACATGAAAGTGCAGAAGTCAAAAACGTGAAAGTGCAGAAGTGTTGTTCCTTTGAAAATGAACAACAAAAATGTGAAAGTGTGTGAAAGTGCTATTCATTTTTGAGAAGGAACGACAGAATGCAGAAGTACTATTCCTTTGAAAAGGAACAACAAAAGTGCGAAATCGTTATTCCTTTTTTGAAAAGGAACAATAGAATGTAGAAGTGTTGTTCCTTTGAAAAGGAACAACAAAAGTGCGAAAGTGTTGTTCCTTTTTTAAGAGGAACAACAGAATGCAGAAGTGCTATTATTTTGAAAATGAACAACAAAAGTGCGAAAGTGTTGTTCCTTTGAAAAGGAACAACAAAATGCACAATTATAAAATGCAAGCACGTAAAAAAACGAATTAGCTGTTTAGGGTATTGATGCTGAGGATGGGTTATAATTTGAAGGAAAAAACACCTGAAACACAAAATATAAGATAAATCAGAAAAGAAACAACATTTTGTTTAAAAATAGTATGTAAATAAATAAATTAAGTTACAACACTTACGATGTTATGTAAAAAAAAAATATCTCTTTGAAAAATGTTTTGCCAGCAGTGACAAGACATGAATCTTCAAATGGAAACCGATTCTTCATTTCTTCTTGTTATGAATCTGTTAGGTAATGAACTGGATGAAATGCCCTTGTTTCACTAAAATTTCTCTCAAGAATCGCTCATCCATAAATTGACCTTCTTTGTTTTGCTAAGACCTGCAAAAAATGAGTATCTACCTGCAATAAAACATTAAATCATGGAGATAGAGAGATGCGCAGGATCCTCTAATCCAAGAATTATGCAAAAAACTAACAACTAGTTACTTCGTAGAACAAATCCACGAACAAAATAAAATTAATTTATTACCTGCGGAAGAGCAGTGGCCAATCATGCTATCCAACAGTATTTCAATGATAACTTCTTTGTTTTTCATCCGATTTGAGTGATTCCAAAGCCAAATGAGATCTAATTCAAAGGTTTATCTCCAGTAGCAACAGGTTTTAAAAATTCAATGCTATGTTATGTCAAATTTGCTTAGAACAACCTGCATAATAGAGTCATGTTCGATTTTCCAGCTTAGACCAATAGTTGATATTTCAAGCATAAATTTTTCGTTTGATGGTGGATTGAACCGATTAAAATTGTAGATTAAAGTATATTAATTTATTGATTTCCAAGAGAAATAGGTTTTTAAGACAAAAAAAATTGATGGGTCAAATACGTTAATGAATAACCGAGAAAACAAAATTTCAAGAGTGCTGATTTATGGTAGGCAATCAATATTTTGGTCCTAAATTTCTCATAAGATATCGAAATTGAGTGTTTCAATTTTCTTTGTAAACTATATTCATAGGGGAATCTACCATAGAAACAAGTTTTAAAAATATGGTCATTTAGGCCTCCAAAAACCGACTGTCCCAACTCTGTTCTTGAGCTGCCCATTAGACACCCTGTCAATGTTTCGGTTCTAACTTTTTCGTTTCAAATCAAAATTTAGTGATTCAAATTGGGTTGAAAAGTAGATATAAAGGGATACCTAGGATATAAACAGGTTTTAAAAATATAGCCATTTGGTCCCTCAAAACATGACTGTCCCGACTGTGTTTTCAGAAATTTCGTCAAACCCACAAGCCAAAAAAATGATATTCAAGTAAATTTTCCATATTGATGATAAAAATGAATATAAGTGTTTGTAGAATTTTTATTTGCAATATAATTCATCTACATACATGTAAATTAGAATATTTATCATCAATGTTGATTTCACAGCGTGTTGCAACAAAGAAACAACTATTTTTACAAAAATAAAAAAATTGTGTTTGTTTTATTTCTTTATTTATTTTATTTTCTACACTAACCTATTTTGATTTGAAAAATGAATATGATTACATATAAGAGTATTTCCAATGGAACCATTTTCGAAATAGGGCTTCATGTATGCACATACCCAAATTTGAAAAATGCATATTAATGAATTTTAGGGTATGAGAAGCCAACTTCCCTTGAAAAGATGGTGTCAAAGATTGTTGAAGTATGGAGTGATGCTGCAAACAAATGATGGAGTGAAACCAATCTTCAATATATCTTTACTTTCTTGATTTTCCATAGACATCATATCATGAAGTTCTTGAGTTTTTAAAATGACTTGTTGATGCAAACTAAAAGAAACCTCATTTTTTTCCATAACTTCTACAATTTTTGAATTTGAAACATTCTGAATCTTATTGTAAGTTTTTTCTAATGGCGCATGTGAGATAGAATGAGTGGAAAGGGTGGGTAAATTTTTCAGTTCAACACTGTAAGCATGTTGTACTGGTTTATTATGGTGAGGGTGTGGAATTAGTTGAGAAGGAAATTGTGTACGGAATGGAGCATTTTGATGATGTAGTTGATTGGGTTGAGTGGATGATTTTGATGGGCAAGCAAGATGTTGTGGGAGAGCTGGTGAAGAATATGGAGAATGTGTTTGTGCTACAAGATGAGGGAGAGTAGTCATGCAATCATAAGGTGAACCGTGCTAAACTTGTAGACAAGATTGGTGGTGGTTATATTGCGATTGACATGGCTTCTCTAACATGGGAGTATTCCATGATGGATTATGCAAGTAAGAGAATGAAGAGGAAGTGTTTTGAACCATACCTATTGACCCTATTGCAGCTTCCCCATCTCTTTGATATGCCACTTCCAAACTAGATAAGGAAGAACAACCATCTATGGGTTGCTCCTTTCGGTAATGAGGGCAAAACACTTCATCAAATTCTTGATTTTTACGAACCTACAAAACATTCAATTGTGAATTTATAGAGTTAATAAAATCATATTTAAAATTTCCAAATAAAACATTGATTTAAGCTCTTATGTCTCTTGTTCTTGTAGTAAATTTGGAAAAGAAAGAAGAAAGTTCTCTAGAATTCTTACCAGCCTTGGAAATTCCTCTTGAATACCTTATCCACAAATCACAAACATCATCATATGATAACTGAAAAACATTACCTTTTCCTATCAGATTTAAGAGTTCTAAAAATTCATCTTTGATTCCTTTAAGAAGGAGTGTCTTCAAGATCTTTTTTCCCAAATGCTTATGCTTGGATTTTTGAAGGTTGTATTGAAATCGATCCACATAGTCCTCCAAGCTTTCATCTACCCCTTGTATCATATTGAAAATATCTTCATCGGCCTTGCAATAGTCTTGGTACTTCTTCAAGAATATGTTCTTCATGTCCTCCCATGTTTGGATGCAGTTCCCACCTAGGCTCATGAAACATCGGAGAGCTGCTCCTTTTAGAGTAAGAGGAAACACTTTCAACCTTTGATTATTAGTACAATAATCATATCCTCTACAAAGTATTTCAAACTCAAATAAGAATGTATTCATTTGTCAAGCCATGAAAATTCGGTAGAGAAGATGGGGGAATTATGTGCATTTGTGTCACTCCTCCTAGATCTTTGATAGGAAATTCAAAAGTAGAAATGTGAGTCATTTCTTGCCATAATAGATGATGTTCTTCATGTGTTTATTTAAGGCTCCTTCTTCAAATATTCCTGTCAATTGGTTAGTAAAATGGGTGGTGTTTACATCACCACTTGAATGAAATCGTGAGATTTGTTTTTTTTAAATTTCTATTTTTTTTTCTAGTCATTCACACAGAAAATCAAACATGTATTTCTATCCTAAGTTCCTTAACAATCCTGCTGGAAAGCGGGTGGGGGAGTAGGGCTTCTACATGCTCCGTATGTAGATTCTTACCTTTCTTTTTTAATACCCAACTCTTTCCTAACAGGCACCCATCAGATGCACACTACTCTTTAGAAATGGCTACACTCTCCCCTGCAACGACGCCAAAATGTTGAGCAATAAAAGGTGTCTTTTTAACTCCTAATTATCTTCACATTATTTTTCAACCCAGAGATGACTCTTTATCTCAAGTGTACTCAGTCTGAGGTGGCTATTTACTCAAGATTAATGTTTTGCAGTATAGTGCTTAAAATCCAAAAGTAAATGAAAGCTGGAAACAAAATCTAATTGGAACAGCAAGAATCTGAAATGTTCTGAACTAAATCATTCACTCAAACAACCATAAGTCGAGGACTTAGTAATGATAAATCTCTCCCCTGTAAACTGATGCAAATGAAATCAAACTGGAACAAGACAATCAATTTGGGAACGAGGAAGCAATAACCAATTTTCTCTACTGTTGACAGTCATGCTTTAAAGCAATTAAAAGGAAATAGAAATTGAACTAAAGCTGCTATTGAAAGTAAACTAGGAAAACTCTTTAAAAGCAAACTCTTTGCAATTAATCAACAGAAATGAATAGCAAAGTAAATGGACAATAGTGCTAAGTATTAGAAATGAACAACCAAACTATTATAGCTATAATGAATAGAACACTGTAATTACTAGAACGAATAGCAAAGCTATTTCAATAGAAATGAACAACAATCTGTAGTGAACATCAAAGTCTGAAATGAGCAACGAGGCTTTATATTTGAAATGAATAGCATAACAATATAAGTTGAAAAGGATAATAATCTCTATTATGATGGAAATGAACAACCACACGATTCAATCACAACTTGTGCAATAAAACAATTTCATAAAATACTATAACAGCACGCTGTAAAAACATGAAACTGTAAAGCAATACGATTCAAAGAAATAAGAATTAAATCAAACCATCACACGGAAGAAATCGTAAAGATATAATACAGAAGCAACTTAATCCACTAGAGGCTGGGCCCTTAGCCGCCAGCAGATGTTGCTGGGCTACTTCAGATAAGGCGAATGAGCAGCAACCTCCAAATTATATATTAATCATCAAATTGTGAAATCATTACAACAACAAAAGCCTTGAGAATTATAATGGTAATGCAATAATCCCTTTTTCCTCCTATCCTATCATGAATCTTGAATCCTTAATTCTAAATCACTAATTCTCAATCATAATTCTGCATTCTCTCAGCCATCCTCCCCTGAATTAATCATTTCCCTTCTCTGATCTCTGTTTTGATATAAATACACAAAGAGCAGAGAGCAGTTACAACTGTGATGATTACAATATGATCATTATTACAAAATTGGATTGTTCCTAACCAATTGATCAACAAGAAAATATATTTCCATCCATGTTTCAACAAGAGCAAGGCGAATTTGGCTTTGCAGCTGAGATTTGGAAAACGTCCACACAGCAAATCTGAGAGAAATGTGCTCAAATAACTCTACGTTTCTCTGAATAAAAGCTGAATTTGGGCAAACTATTCTTTAAAAAAGTTAACTTGGTCTGTTCTAGACAAAACCCATGTTTCGGAGTTTCCATATTATTCTTCATTTGCCCATAATCTCAATCGTAAAACTGTCACTTCTTATTCCAGCGAATTTTTGAGTTGGAATATTTGATGATCATTTGGAGATCAAATCTATAATCTGGCAAATATCTTGGAGGCTAAAAATGGTGAGTAATGTTACAACCAATTTATTGATAAAATCACGCATAATCATCAATTTATTAAAAATAAAAGACAAGAAATAATATTCATCCATAAGAGCATAAATCATTATAAAATGGATTTATATAATAAATTATAATAAATGACCCAATAAAGAAGAGTAAAAATGGATGAAGTAAGTTTTTAAAAAGTGGTTGTATTCACAGCCCAACACTTGCAAGGGTTGACCCTGCGAAGACATAGGCTGGGAGGTTTATGGATCATACTGCATTTGCTACTGCATGGTTTGCTACAATGGTTGAGAGGGTTGCCCCTGCAGTTGTTGCAGTTGAGCTTGCTGCAGTATCAACTTCCCTTGATGTTGGGTGGATGACCCTTGCTACAACAAAGGTTGCCCTTGTTGCTGCAGAGGCTGTCCTTTCTATTGAAAGAGTACTTGAACAATGCTCGGGAAATTTCCGAACTGAATCTGGCCATAGCCACCTTGAAAAGTGGATGAGCCATGTTGAATGTACTACCTAGATTGAAGGACATAAGGTGGATTGACCATTCCTTGAGAACCATATGGAACATAAGGAGTTTGGTATTCAACCTGAGCCTCATAAGGCTATTAATACTAGAAATTGCTTGACCCAGACGGACCAACGGGATTTTGAACCTATTGGTACTAGACATTGCTTGATCCCGCAGGACCAGTAGGGTTTTGGATAACACCAGAAGAAGGCTGGTTCATGCCAACCATGTGAGCTTGTGAGCTACTCACATTGGTGGTGCCTAACACCATAAAAACACTTTGATTCTACTCCCCAGGTGGTGGCAAAGCTTGTCCACTTACTGGAGGGATCGAAGAACTGAAAGTGACATTATTCAAGACTGCCAGTTGAACCGGATGGGTGACTAGGACAAATGATACAAGAGGGTTCGGAACGGTGGGTTGCATTGGGACTGAGGTAACAGACTGTTGGGAGATTGGGTTCACAATGAATGGACCTATAGTAGGCATGGTACCAGATACCCAAACAGGGTTATGGTAAAGTGATGAGGCACTAGGTGCACCTGAAACCAATTGTGCCAAAGTCACATAATTAGGTGGAAATTCCTGATACACACTTATGGGAATGCTCCCTGAATAGGGGAAACCTTCAGGAGGAAATTGATGTTCTTCCTCCTTGACATCGTGTGGAGTAGAAGCTTCTAACTCATCTGGAGAGGTAACTGGAGCATCGCCTTCGAGTTCCATAGCTGGGAACAAATGACGACGAACGACTGAAGAGGTATGGGGGGATAATTCCAAAGGAACACTCGGTTGATCATACAAACTATATGGACGCTATGGTGATGTCAAAATAGGGTCCAACAAAGGGTTCGAAGGATATATAACCAGTCCAAGCTAACCATCAGTAGTTGGCGAACTCTCAGGAGTTTGGATGGGATTGCCTGGAGATTCTGGGCCAATATCAGCAGGGGACCCAGTATCTGAAGTAGGCGGAGGAGGATATGACAAAGGTTCAATGCTCATAATGATATCAAGTTCAACACCTTGGCCCTTGAGTGACTCTGGTATTTCAGGAAAAGCCTCCTCAGACAATCTTTCAGGTGGAGGAGAGGAAAAAGAACTAGGTGAACCAGATGGTTAAGCCATGATGACCTTGTCTTAGTTAACAGGAAAAGAGAGATAAACTTCAAGGCTTTAAAATGTTCTTTAGGGAAAACTCACAATTGTGGTCCATAAAAGACTAACAGGATGTTGTAAGATTGTGGGAAACCAATTTTTAAAGACGCATAATTAGACTGGTGCTCTTTCATGTTTTAATAGTCAAGAAAGAAACAAAGACGACTCTATCACTTTCGATTGGAAATGAGCTTGAAAGGACAAGCACTCGAATGATATTTTAAATTTAATGAGTCAAAAACATCAATGACTGCTCTGGGTGATCTAGTTAAAAAGGATTTTTAGGTAATCATGAACTGCAGAATACCTCCAAGTGAACCGAGAATTACGCGTTGGCAATCTCCCTGGATATTGGGTTATGTGTATCATGTTTGAAAGGTGGCCGAATCGGATTCCTATGGATAAAGGATTGCAGCCTAGAGGGGTGTTCTATTATATACTTTACGGTATGGGGAGCACAAATCTGTACTAGCGCTGGCTAGTGCCGAAGCCAATGACAACTGCTAGGTTTAAAGATGCCAGAACATGTCTTTAGCCTAGACCTTCTAGATGTGATCATTAGGTTTCAAATGTGCCTTAGGTTAATTGAGTTCATTTTAAAGTTTATCTTGAGTTATGTCTCTGTTTTCAGGCCTTAACGATGTGACACAAAAAACCCTAAATGCAGATAATTGAGACAAGACCCTTTCAATTCAATGAATTGTCTACACTAGAGAGGGTAGAAAAAGCACAATCAAATGAAAACAACCAAGCAACTGAAAGTAAAATGATTTTTCACTACTTCACTTTTCGAGAAAATAAACTAATGAAAAATACATTCAAATTCCTAATTTCCTGACAAGTACATTCTAACATTCCTTTCAGAAGCAAAAAAAATCCTTTTTCTTTTTAAATGCCAATGCAATCCTAACCTTCAATGATGCTAACTACTGTAAAACATTGATGCAACAAACTAGAATTTTGTACTTTTCACGAAATGACAAAATGATTTTTCTCATAAAACACTTCAATGAAAATGTTTTTGAGACAATCAATTCTCAAGAAAATGAAAAACATGAAAAGAGAATCTCTTTCAAACTAATGAAACAACGACTTTACCAAAGACAAGACAAGCAATGTGATTTATGTCAGAAAATAAACATTTAGAGATGCAAACGAAAACTTTTCAAACTTGTCTAATGGAGGTCAAAGTTGTAGAAGGACCATAAATGAAATGCAAGGAGTAAACACACCAACAATTTGACTTACTGAGTTCATAATTAGCTGAATGGATGACAATCTAGATGCCCTAGCACTAATAACCATCCAATGACCCAAGAAATCAAGTGAAAAAATGAAAAATCCACAAAAAAACAAACCAAATGAAAAGAAGCTTTCTAGTCAAGGAGAAGACAGTCTAAAAAACTTACAGGGTCGAAATCATAACAGCAAAATACACTGGCCAAGATTTGGGGCAAACCCTAATATTCACTAACAGGCATCAACGTGACTGCCTAACTGACAACGAGTTCCAGAAGGGGGTTGACATGACTGTTTCTCAGGATATCGCGCTAATCAGTGCGACTATCAGCAAATTAAGTGCATTGAGTGAGGATGATAAGAAAACAATAAAAAAATTCACAAGTTGGGACCAAACTTGCTACTATGAATTTCAAACCTAGAGCAGTAAGAAAAGGAAAACAAATAGAACTAAAGGGAAATGGCGAATCTAGAAAAGTTCACACAAAACCATGGAATTCCAAGCAAACAAACAGAAGGATTGGATCCCCAGTATGGTCACCAATTTGTGGTGAAGTAAAATTATTAGTGCGGACACAAACAATTCCTCTAGCCTAATAATGGGTCTAGCCGCATCCTATGGAAGATTTCCTTTGGTTAGAACCAATTAAGAGGGCCTACCTCTTAGTATGCTTATCCCCTTTGGTGATGACCTTGCTTGCTCACTCGAACTATCTCCCATTTCCTTCTTAAAACACATGAAACACGTAAAAAACAACAAACAACAACCGTGATAATAGACAAATTGTAATTCAACCTACTTAACAAGTCAAGAAGCATTAAGCCATAAACATGTGAGATGACACATTATGTAGGAAATCAATCCACAGTTGCATATATATTGAATCAAGAAGAGATTATAACCATTGTCTTGATGTTGCTATTCTCCTCTGACAAAACCATGTTCCCACACACTTCCGTTAGCATTACTTGATGGTCTCAACAATGATAGTTTTAAGGCTCTTCCCTTTAGGCTTAACACTAAAACAAATTCACACTTCTCCCTCACACACAACTAGAGAGCTACAACTATGGATAGCTTGCTGTTTACTCCAAACTTAATTATCACTAGCACACCAACATTAACACTCGCTTGTGCTTGGAGAAAATGGATGTTTATATAGCATGAATGGATGGGAGATGCTTCCTCTTCTCATAGGAGAAGGTTCTATCCCTTGAGGTAGTTCCATTTTTATAGGGGAAAGGAGCCCAAATTGACATCCTCAACTCCATCCAGCCCAACCATTTACTAGACTTCCATTACAAAGCTTCTAGAGTTGGAAGCTTCGACTCCTTATTTAAAAAACTTTCCAAAGGAGAATTAGCGTGACTGAAACAAAGCTTAGTCACTCTAGTTGGTGCTAGGGATAGTGTTAATCCCTTCATATCGGCATGAGGAGGACAAAGGTCATTAGCATCACCCTTGTAAACTAGGAAAAACAGAAGATGTGTGGGAAATGGTGCAAAAGGGAATTGTTCTGCTCATGAAGAGGGACACAATGGGAGTTTCTTCATGAATGGAAATCATGTAGGGTTCACTGTAGAGGTCCTCTAGGATCAAGGAAGGGGGAGTACAGGGATAGTGAAAAAATGTTGTGTACCACCTGCTTCCTTGTCACTTAGGGAATCTTCTATCTCTTTCTCCTTTTGTTTCTTGAGCTTCCCGATGGTCTTTTGCTTCTCTTTCTTCCTCTCCAGAGTGGATGACCTCCCTCGTAGGCTCACATCTCTTGTGAGTGTTCAATATTCTCATCATCTCTTTCCTTCTACTCACTGGGGCTAAGTTACCTAGTGGCATTATACCAATTTCTAATCCCATCTTCATGCTCCTGCTTAGAATGTGGGTATGACCAGTTAAAATTAGCTATTTTGCAGTGAGATTCCATGACTTCTTTGGGATTATAGGTGTGATCGTTCAAGGTTACAAAACAACATCCATTTAATGCTTTTGCCTCTACATCTACTTCCTCTAAATTTTCCACTGTGTATGCCCAAATAAAAGGAGGGAATGCAAGCCATGGCTTCATTTTCCCCTTGTTTAGTGTTTTCGAGAAGCCTTGTGTCATTTTGTAGCATACTTCTTGCAAGAGTACCCTATCTGTGGCAAACCAAGTAAGTGTGTGCAGAGCCTTGTAGGAACCAAATACTCTAATGAATGTCCCCTCCTAGATCATGAACCAATGTGCCACCTTGACAATAGTTTCCATGGCCCTCTTTGACATACAAGGTGGTTCTTCCTCGAAGAGAAACTGATAGAATGGGCCAATAAGAGATTCAAAGACAACATCGAGCATACCCTTATAGTCAGCATTCCAGAAAATCCTATAATGATAGTGAACAGGATCTGCTATGGCCATGTTCCAGTTGTAGCTCTAGTTCTCAAACTTACACCTTGTGAAGACCACGTCTAGGAGATATGAGGCCATGTGGAATTCTAATGGCTGGTCTAGGTCAGGATGTTTGGATGCAATTATGCTTATACTCAGTGCTGACATGAGGATGATAGCCCTATTGAAGATTTTTCCTTGGGTAGTGACCACATACATGATGGGGACCCATGTTCTGTGGAACACAACACAATCTACTCTTCCATACAATCAGTTCATCATGGAGGAAATTAACTGATAGACCTTATTTAGTTCATCTGTCCTATATATATGATAATTTATAACCTGTAACTTGGATGAGTCTTGCCACCATTCCCTAATAATCTCCTTGGTAGGGATAAAAATACTGGAGAGCCATCGGGTGTTGAAGGACTCCTCTTTCTCGGGCAGTCTGTAATATGCAGTGATATATGAGGAAGAGATGGTCACGAGCGGTTGCCAATATGGTATCTCACAACCCATTGATCTATGTCTGTGCTCTATATAATCTAATCAATGCTCTCATTCAATGGGAATATTGGAGGATGAGATGCCCCTTTGTGAAGCATCGATCTTTTCACATTTATGTGCACTTGGAAGTCCTCCTGGTCCTATGGGATATTCTGTTTGGAGGACTCTGCGTAAATTTTTTACCACGAGGACTTGATATTTTTGTTGAATTTGCAAACAATGTCCTTGTAGATGGGGAGTGGTTCATCCTGATGGACTCCCTGTGAGATGGTTCCAGATCCTCTTCGGCCATATTTGGTTAATGGGGGTGCCATCTCTTCTCCGCGTGAGGAGATCGAGATGCACTCGAGATCAATGTCATTGGCGTATCAAATAAATAGTCCCATGATGAGAGAGATGGCATGAAAATAAAATCTTAGTGACAAATATAAATTATAGTTTTCAAAACTGGGAAGAAGGCCTTTTGGTAGGTCGTGAGGTTGTAGGGGTCAGGAGGTCACGCGTGTCATGTGGCTTAGGGTACAACATAGTGACTTGGAAAGCTAGAAGTGAGATCATGGGGTTGGTCAGGTCATGGAGGTCGTGGGGTCGCAAGGCCGATTAGGTCATAGGGTCATAGGGTTTCTTAGGTTGCAAGGTCGCGTCATTTTTCTTATTGTGATTTTAGGTCATGCAACCTGCATCATTAGGCGATTTTCAGTGGTGGAACATGACATAGGAAGGTCCTTGGGGCTTCTTAGGGGTATATAGCTTGGTCTTCAGGGATAGCAGGTCATCTTGGGGCAAGAATGGGCATGGAAAACACTCAGGGAGGCTCATGAAGACAAATAGTAACTTGGAAAGGGTTTGTAGTTGAAATGAGGCCAAATCATGGATAAAAACCCTCCTAGTCAGGAATTCGTAGAGTCTGGGCGGAAGAGGAAGAAACAAGGTGAAAATAAATGATTACTAAGAAGGGGAAAGGTCACCTACCTATTACGGTTGCGCACTTTATCTAGTTGTTGAGTTTCCTTTTTCTTTGTGTGACCAAGGTGAGTTGTGCAAATGATCGGTCGAGTAGGATATTTACAAGTTTGGTCACACATATGGGGGGATCACAAGGGTCGTATTGCCTCAATTAAGGGTGTATGCAACCCTTGAGACCTTGTGACCTAGCAACCTGAAGGGGTTGCTAAGTCACATTGGTCGCGGGGTGGCAACTCTAGCCTCTAACACCTTTGCAACCCGGCGACCTCAGGAGGTCACTAGGTTGTGTTTTTATGGTGGTGAGACCTTTGCATCCTTTCCAACCATTGAATTTTTGGGTCACGTAGTCACACATGTCACAAAATATACTGAATTTTTCCTTAAGACTTTTGCGACTTAGTGACTTAGTGAGGTCGCATAGTCACATAGGTTGCATAAGGGGAAATAAGTCGCAATATTCTATTATGACTTAGCAACTAGACTTGAACATTAACTTTGGTTAGGTCACAATTTCAGCTTATGAGGCAAAGACTTAATATTTTGAAACTTTTCTAGGGTATCCAGGCTTCTGAAAATACTTTGAGGATGAGCGTCATCTATAGAAATTGTAAAGGGGCTTCGAAATTTTGAAGGGTTAGAAATTTTGGAGAGGTTGTTGCAACAACTAAAATAATTGGTGATTCATTGATAAAACTCCAAGATCTCAGGATGCCCATGGACTTGGGTAAGGAGGATCTCCAAGAGTGTTGTCACTTAGAGCTATAGGTATCACTGATGCTTCTGGGTCTCTCCTTGATATTGATTAGTCATTCCATGTTTCTAAGACTCGAAATTTTAACACATGCAAGATAAGACCATATCCATTAGTTCGAGGTGGAGAATTAGAAATAATGATATGGGCTTTAAGGATTTTCAGTATAGTAGTTATGGAACTTTGGTGTCGCTCCACTTCTAGTGAGCCTGAACAATACTTCGGTGGAGTCACTACCTAGAAATCACAAATGTTGCTCCACTACTAGCGAGCCTGGATAGGACCTCGAAGGAGTCATTGCATCACCTCTCTGAACAGGAGGCCTTTCTCAGCCCTTTTTCCCTGATTAGTTAATTGATGTGCTCATTGGCACTTATTCAGCTGTGCTCATTGGCACTTATTCAACTGTGCTTATTTGCGCTTATTAGTATGCCTATTGTAAACTTGGGCAGACGAGGGATCCCAAGTTATTTGACTTGCAAGGGAGGTTGTTTTTGGTTTTTTAGAGACCTTATTGTTTTCCAGAAATATATATATGCTCAAAATTTTTCTTCGCCTCCACCTTCAAACCAATGGGTAAACCAACAAATCCCAAATTTCCAACCAAGTCAACAGCTAGGATACGTTTGCGAAAGATAGGGGAAAGCAGATGGCATTGAGATCCTCTCTACAACAAGTTTCAATATTCTATTTTGGTCGGGACTTAAGGTTCATCAAAAGGAGGTTCGAGGGAGCACCTATCTAAGCCAAAATGAAAGTGATACCTCAACCCCCGAATGAAATCCCAAATTATTTATTCAAGGAAAAATAAACTTCAAAACAAAATCTAAAAGAAAAGAAAACTGACGGAAAAGAAATATCAAAAGGAAACTATAGTACAGGGTGTGTGAGTAGTCGTGAGAGTTGCTAAGTGAAGTAGAACTTGAGATCTTGGCCATTGACAGGAAGGGGTTCCACCCTCCCTCCTAGAGTTTGAAACTTATAGGTGTATTGGATAATTTTTTCTTTCACTCGGAAAGGACTTGTCCACAGGGATTGGAACTTGGTGTGTTTTCCCTTGTCCTCATGGGCCCTGTCCCATTTAAGAACAAGGTGCCCCACACTAAATTCATTGGTCCCTGTGGATTTCTTGTCAAACCATCTTTTAATTTGGCTTTGGTGAATGGAAAACTTTTCTCTATCCTTTTGTCTCTCCTCTTCCAGTTTAAGGAGTGCGTTGATGTGGTTTTGAATGGTAGGGCAAGGGGAGCCTTGTGATTCTTGTGACAATTGGAGGGAAGAGAGGTAGAGGTTCAGTGGTATGATAACTTCTTTCCAATAAAACATAAAATATGGAGATGTTCCGAGAGATGGTTTAGGTATAACTTGGAAAACCACAAGTGGGACCAGTCTGTGAAAAAATCACCTTGGAGTTTACAAGACTGGTCCCTACCAAGCAGTAATCCATAGGCTTCCAGGATGTCAAACACAATTATGTAGATGCACTGGGACACCCAAGAGTCATAAGACAACCTAATTATTATGTTATTTAATTCACTAGCAACAAGGACTTGAGACCTATCTAGCTGAATGATATTGGTGTCTATCTTCTTAGGTTGGATGTTTAGCTTTCTGTATACTAAACACTACATGATGTTGGTTGACGCACCAGACTCGACAAGGAAATTATGCACATTGTAGTTGAAGATTTCAAATATTAGAAGGAACAGGGGCATTGAACCTCTCGAGTTTTCATTTGCAGAAATTACAATAGCTTGGAGATGGATCACAACTTGAGATTGTCTAGGACAGTTAGTCTTGGCCGAAGAGGCAACCTTGCAGGTTCCTGATGAGGTGGCGAAGGTTTTGGAAATTAGCTTGCGTTGGTTGGCTAACTTGGCAAGCTCATAAAAGGAGATGTTCGCTTGTGTCTTCTTCATATCTTCAATAATATTGTACCCAAGTCTATGGGCAAAGTGCTTTCTGGGGAGGCCCTGGGGAGAGGGTGGTTTTGGATGGGACTCCGGATGTCGACATGTTTCCTTTACCACTCACCGAGGGATCCTTTGGGCTTTGTCATCGATTGCCTCTTGGTGGGGGAGGAAAAGGGGGGCGATTGGGGTTCCCCTCAGAATAAATTTTCATGCCTGACCCCCCACTAGTGTGGGGAGGTTGTCTGCCATTACCCCGGGGAACTCTCAAATGCCTTAGGTCTCAAACATTTATCATATTTCTAAAGTTTCCCAAGGTCCTAGGAAACTTTAAAATCCACTCATTGTTGTAAAAATTGATGTGGTCTCTGATATTGTCTTCATTCCCTTGTCCTAGGGGTACCTCAACGTTCCCTCTCAAAGGTTGGTTATTGACAGGGGTATCTTCCAGGGGGTTGATTTTTTTCTTGTGTTTCCTCCCTTTGTAGTTGATTGTTTCCCCTTGTGACTGTGCTCCTAGGGCCTTCTCTTTTAGATGTTGGGGGAATTTCCAAACCCTCAACCAAGAGCCTTTAAACTGCATCCACTTAATCGTCCAAAATCATCCCAATTATATGTCATACATAATTAAATAGGACGCCTTGATGCATGTGATGAGGCCCGAAAGTGCACGTGTTAGGTAGGGAGCTAATGGTGGAATTCATTTTAGGCACCTATGTTATAGACATATTTGGGCACTACAACCCAAATCACATATGTCCATAAACTAAGGGCTTCTAAGCCCTAAAAGTGTTGTTTCATACCCTAAAGGAACAAGGTCATCTGATTACATCATTTCCCAGAATTTCTCCCTGAAAAACAGCTCAGAATTGGTTAAAACTAGACCATATAGACTGCTTCATGCTGAGGGTGCGATGCATCTCACCTGTTACACATAGTGGGTGTGATGCATACTGAAAAGCCCTTCTGTAGGGTGTGATGAGCGAGAGCAGACAAATGGCAAAGGTAGTTTTCTAGGTGGAAACCCAGAGAATCTTATAGAAACTACTCGTTTGACACTTGCCTCTCTAAATTCACCCAGGGATGAGTAAGAGATCATGAAATGTCTAAGTGGAACCAAGAACTATCAGAGAAATGACACTAATCAAAATCCCAGAAGCTGACTCACCCACCTGCAAATATTTATATATGGATCCCTCATCTTAGCGATCCAGAGGATGGAATTTTGTATTTTGTAAGGAAGTGTTGTTGGTTTCTCTATGAAACATTGTAGTGTTAAGTGACCTAACTTTTCATGAGGTGAATAGGGCTTTCATGCTAAGAGGATGGCACTCGGTCAGATCGCTAGGTTGTAATCCTCTCTTCTTCTACTTCTATCAATAAAGATATTTGAGTTTTCCTCCATATTCTTGTATATTTATGAATCTTGTATTGATATATGCATTCGTATGGTTAATATACATCTGATCCTATATTGTTTATGGTGATAGATCTCTATGCTTTGATGGTATTATGCTGCTTTGACTCTATAGGTGTTCTTTGAAGCAGGACAAGTGAGGAAAGAGTGGTGAAGCTCTGTCAAAGGAGGGAGGAAACAAGCAAGGAGCCAAGCAAAAGACTGAGGTTGGTACTCTCTGTTTCTCTCTCATCTATCTCTCATAAAGGAAGACACAAGTAACTTTAGTTTGTTTGTTTCTAAGATAGCTACCCATCTTAGTGGGACTAGCATCTCTGAATGGACACTAGTTTTCCTGATAACAAAATGGCGATTCCAATGGGGAATGAATAGTTTGATTGTTAGTCATTGTTGTTTGCTTTATAAACTATAGACGAAGCTTGAAGTTAAGCTAGTTAGCCTTTGAAATGCTTTTGCTATGCAACTGCAAAGTAGATCAACGTTGCTTCAGTCAATATCTAGGTTAGTTTATGGACTGAACATCTAACTTGCAAACATTCTAAGTGCCCTGGTGGTAGCTCAAATAACCTCATTAGATCAGCCCCTATAATTTTTGTTTACTGCCTATCATAAGCTCAGCCTAAACCCCTAAACTTAGCTGCAAAATGTGAGCAAAAACCAAGCTCAGTGTCATCCCTAGACCAGCATCGCATTGTCTCCCATTGGAAACCTGGATGCATCACACTTCCAATGTGTTGTAGGTGAGATGCATCCCTGTTTCCATGTGTTACAAGTGCAATGATTGAGTGAGACTGTTTATGCCTCCAGATTTTGGTTTTCTCTTCATTGTCTTCAGCTTTATTCAATAGTTTTGTTGTCTATAATCAGTATATCACTATTGAAACTCTCTTCCTTTGCATTATTCAGCCTCCATTGATAAATAATTGTGAATGTTTTTATGTATTTTTCATCATTTACAGTTCTCCTTTGCAAACAATAGCTTAATCGAACTATCATCTTTTGATTTGAAAGTGTCACAAGTGTCATTTTCTGTCAAAGAAAAGAGTGTTGTAAAGTCTTCCTCTTGTAGATAGTCGATTACACTTTTGCTATTGTATTTGATTTGAATCATCAATTCTTTGAAGTGTCGAAAGCAATTTTCAAGTTGAAATTGAAAGTGTCATCTTAGTCTTTCTTTCGCTTTTTGAACAAGAAATTGCTAAAGTGTCACTTTGAGGAAAGGTAGTTCAGATCTGTACTTAGTTTTCTTTTTGTCATTCTCACATTAAGGAAACTGAAAAACAAATACATGCATATGCATTTGTATTTAGACTGCATGCGGAAATTGATTTAGGACAGTGCATCTTAGTGTGTGCTCTCTGCTCTATGTTGAAAGAATTTTACTTCTCTTTCCTTAGTATCTAGGATTTTCATTGCAAAAAGAAAAGTAAACGACTATTTATCATCTTAGATTGCATATTTAGGAATTGTGTATCTACATCATGCGGTGAACCTTAAAGGCAAAATTCTTAAGAAAGATCAATTGTAAAAATAAACCTCAATGAACATAAAAATGCTTTGGAACCTAATGCACAACATCTAGAAGTCTAGGCTTAAGATGTATTCTGGCGTCGTAAAGCCTGGTAACTATCATTTTCATTGTAGGTTGGGTGATTCCTCCTCTTTGATACACCAAGTGCCAGTACGGAATTGTGCTCCCACATACCATCAAGTATATATTGGGAGACCACAATAGGCTATATCCTTTATCCTTAGGAAGACGTGTTTGCCACCCTATCGCTCGCAATGCACTGAACACAACATTCAGGAAGATTGACTGCTGTATGTAAAAAGTATTTTGCAGTTTTGTGATTGGTTTGGTAATCCCTCTGTCTAGATTTCTAGAGTAGTCACTTTCATTCCTTTTCAGACTCCTTAAAAGAAAAAGTCCATCTGAGCACTTGTCACTTCAGGCTCATTAAAAATCGAAGGTGACTAG
>APFE030045341.1:73960-112028 GCA_000404065.3 Pinus taeda | reverse complement strand
TTGAATGAAAATGGAGAAGTAATTAGAAACAAGGCCAGACTTGTTTGTAAAGGGTATGCGCAATAAGAAGGAATAGACTTTGAAGAAACCTTTGCTCCCGTTGCAAGACTTGAGGCCATCCGAATGTTCCTTGCTCTCTCAAGTTTCAAAACTTCAAAGTATTTCAAATGGATGTGAAATTAGCCTTTCTGAATGGAGACTTGGAAGAAGAAGTATACATTGAACAGTCAGATGGGTTCATTCTTGGAAATGATCCAAATCTTGTATGCAGATTGAAAAAGGCTCTCTATGGGCTCAAACAAGCTCCAAGGGCTTGGTACTATCGTTTGGATAAATATCTTCATCAACAAGGTTTTTTCAAAAGGATCAGCAGATAGCAATCTTTATATAAAAATTGAAAATGACAAATTGCTAATACTTGTTGTGTATGTAGATGACATTATTTTTGGCAGCAATGAAGAAGACATGAGTAAAAGCTTTGCCTTGGTCATGCAGAAAGAATTTGAAATGTCCTTGCTGGGAGAACTGACATATTTCCTTGGTTTGCAAATCCAACAAAAGGAAGGAGGAATCTTTTTTATCTCAAACCAAGTATCTCAAACAGATCTTGAAGAAATATGGCATGGAAGATGCAAAACCAGTATGTACACCCATGGTCACAGGATGTAGCCTCAGTGCAAATGATGAATCTGCAGCAGTACATCAACCAACCTACAGATCTATGATTGGAAGTTTACTTTATTTGACAGGTACCCGACCGGACATCATGCATGCAGTTGGAATAGTTGGTAGATTTCAGGCAAATCCGAAGGAGACTCATCTTCAGGCAGTAAAGAGAATTTTCAAATATCTTCAAGGGACACAAAATTATGGCTTATGGTATCCTAGAGATATAGATCTCACACTTCATGCTTATACAGATGCAGATTAGGCCGGAAGCATGGATGACAGGAAGAACACAAGTGGTGGTGCGTTCTTTATGGGTTCCAGATTAGTATTTTGGTTCAGCAAGAAACAAAGTTCAATTTCCTTGTCTACAGCGGAAGCGGAATATGTTGCCACTGCATCTTGCTGCACTCAACTCCTTTGGATGATCTAGACCTTGTAGGATTTTCAAATCACTTGTACACCACCTATCTCTATCTTATGCGATAACACAAGTGCAATCAGCATCTCAAAGAATCCCGTCATGCATTCAAAAACCAAGCACATACCAATCAAGTATCATTTTCTCCAGGAACAAGTGCTTGAACAAAAGGTCAAGTTGGAGTATGTTTCTTCTAAGGAACAAGTTGCTGATATTCTCACCAAACCATTGCCCAGGGAGACTTTTGAATACCTCAGGCAAAAGCTGGGGGTTGTTGATGCATCATCTTATTGTTGAGACTCTTCTGATTGTTGGTTGTACGCATGATTCATCTGGGGTATATGCGTACATGTGCTGGGTTGCGGCACAGGTTCAGGGGGAGAATATAATGCATTGTTGGCATTATGGAGGATGTACAAAAGGAGATCATGGGAGCTGGTCTGAATATAGCTGCAATATGTCTCTATCTCTTTCTTGGTCTTTCATGGTGTCTGGTGGTTTATGGTTCTTCTTTGCAGATCTGGTTCATATTCAAGGGGAGCATGATCTTAGGGGGGAGCATAACCCTTTGCCCTTGATGTCAAAGGGGGAGAATGTCGCTGAAGTTTCTAAGGTTGCCATCAAGTCCAAAGGGGGAGACTGTTGGCATTATGTTTCTGGTATGGTTATATATTACAGATGTTGTACTTGATGGCAACACCCATGGGATGGCTCTCATTTTGATGAAATAAAGAAGTACGCAGGAGAACAGTTCAGAAGGTGCGTACCCGCAGGTACGCCGTGCAGGGACCACGTCCAGTTACGCAGATTACCCATTCATGAGGTGCGTACCCCAGTGCACACTCTTCAAGGCAGTAAAGCGCGCACACGTGGGGTTTCTTATGATATTTAGCCGTCGGTATTGAGTTATCATGGTTTTGGCCCCTGGTATTATTTTATTTTATTATTATTTTTGAGCCCCATGATCCTTGATTTGAGGAAGAGCTTGCCTATATAAAGCAAAGGAGATCATTTGGCTAATGTATGCTTTTGGGTTGAATATCTTAAGAACTGAAATATTGGGTTCTCGGTTTAAAAAGCTTGATCTATAGAAGAGGAGTTGGAAGCGAATCTGTGAAGGGTGATCTCTCGTGCGCAAGTTCAAATCTGAGCATCTGACTGTATTTTAGCCCTAATCAGAGGTACGCAGAGGCGACAAGGAAGGAGTGCGTGTGGACGCAGAGGCGACGAAGAGGCAGTGCGTGGGTACGCAGAGGCGGCAAAGAAGAAGTGCGTGGGTATGCAGAGCGACAGTGGTTCAGGTGTGTGCCAAATGTGTCAGTACGCAGCGCGATTGTTCTTCTAGGTGCGTGCCTACTGAGTCAGTACGTGGCGCGATTGTTCTTTGGGTGTGTGCCTACTGACCAGTACGCGGCGCAATAGTAAATTTGGGTGCGTACTGTACGCAGATCAGCAAAAGGAGTAGTGCGTGGTCACGCAGTACAGCAGAAGGAGCTCTGCGGGTGTACGCAAAGAAGCAGAGGGTGAAGTGCGTAGCAACGCAGGCCAGAAACAGGAAAACTGCGTATCTATTTTAGGATCTTCTGTTGATAAGGTGTTTTGGGTTTAGTTCTGTTATTGTTGATCTGGTTATTACAACTGACTGTAATTTATCTGTACTTGATGATCATTTGATGTATATGGATCCAGTTTGAAAATTTATGAAAATTGGTCCTTGAAAAGAAGTAGGGGGTTGTAGCTCCCTTCAAGGAGAGACTGGAAAACGAGAGAGGGTTGTAGCTCTCTGCAGGTTGCAGTCTGCGTACTGGTAAAGGACTGCACCAGTACAAGACCATTGTAAAAGGATTTTCTAAATAGAAAGAAGATAGAGACATATTGCAGTAGGTGGTTTTCACCCACATTGGGTTTCCACCTAATATCTGGTGTTCTTTGATGTGACTATCTGTTTTTCTTGTTCATGCTCATTATTTTATGGTACTGATATGTAAAAATAATTCAAAGTATAAATAAGGAAGATTTGGTAAAAGGACTAGATAATACTGATTCACCCCCCCTCTCAGTATTATTTTCAACACTATCTATCCATCATTCATCCATCCCATTTCATAAGAAAAAAATAATATTTTTCATGAACAAACCCTACACTCTATCTCACCCTCAACATTTCTTAAACAAACACAGAGCACATCCTCTCCATTTTCACAGAGCTACAAAACTCCCTTTGAGCCCTAGAATCATCCTCCAACCCCTATATATAATTTCTCATAACTCCCATATAGTTGGAAGACCCTCAGAGAGAAGGAATGACTGCAATAGGAAGACAAAATGTTGTTACAAGAAGGAAGAAATGAACAAATTGTGCTAAAACTCAAAATGGCATTGCCTAAGAGAGACCTAATCAAAACAGAGAACTCCAAGGTCATTAAGCAATCATCTATTCCACAAAAGAGAATAACAAGGCAACAAAAGGCAAGAAGGCATTCACCATCAAAATAGAACTCAAATTGCAGTGATGAAAATAGGTTTTCCAAGAGGTCTCCAATCTCTTTAGAGATTTTGTCGAAGGCATAAAATATGTTATAGAAAGGGGAGAAAGACATGGAAGTAAAGTTGAGGGTATACCTTAAGCTCAAAATATAATTTCTTATCAAAACATGTTTAAACAGGCTACTACAGGATTTCCTATAGTTACTACAGGCTGCTACAAGGTTTCATGTAGTTACTACAGGAATTACTACATGATGCCCTAGTTCTCACATAAAGGCGTTTTGAAGGTTTCAGAGCTGTCCAAATGGTGGAGAAAGGTATCAGAAGGGTGGAAAAGGATGTGGAAGACCTTGCCAAACTGAAACGTATTCAAGAACCCATCTTGAATAAGGGGAAGAAGGTAGGCTAATGGTCTCAAAAAACATTGTAATTTTTTATATGCACAAACAATTTTGGAAAAAAAGTGAAAATGGAATGAAGGTTTCAAGGGAGAGGATATGAATGAAATGGATCTACAAGCCAACAAAGTTCACTTGCAAAGAGGAAAGTTATGCTTTTTTGTTTTGTTTGAAAAATTATTAAACAATCATGAAAAGAACAACTACATTTTTGTGCTTGTCCTTGTAGAAATTACAACCAAGATTCTAAAGAGAAAGGAATGAGGAATGCATAAGAGAGAGGCCAACAGGGCCATGAATTAGGCACAATGAGGTCACTAAGTTGCTCATAGGATGAGGAACACTTTCAGTAGAGGAGTATGTTGGGCCTTTAAATTAGACATAAGTTAAGGCCCATGCCTATAAATTAGACATAAATTAAGGCTCATCTGAGCATCCTTCAACAAATTAAACATTGCTTTTGTATTAAATAATGTATTTTTAACTTTAAATGTTAATTACGAAGGTTTATGAATAATTGCATATTTGTGCCTCATATTATTTATTTTGTGAAATATTATGAGAATATTGGCCAAATTATGGAGATTTGGACGAGGAGATAATCTAGGGACCTGCTCCCTACTACAGGAGGATCAATATTAAATAATAAATCAACAAGATATTCTGGAATTATGGCACAAATTGTGGAGCTCCAATGATTGGGAAAATCTAGGAATGTGTTCCCTGCCATTTAATGTAGATTCGTAGTATTGGGAACCAAATCCACTAATCAATGGATTTTGGTGGGGAAATCTTCCTCATTTCATGGGTAATGATTCATAATAATTTTTTATAAGTACCAAGGTGAATTTGCCTCTAGGGGTGGAGTTTTTTTAATCTTCTTGTGGAGAGAACTTGTATTTTTGCAGCTCCACTTTCATTTCTTGCAGGGATGCAATTGTATTGATGAAAATAATAAACATTGGTGCCATGTTCAACTTCTAAATCTTTGTTTCCTTCATAGTACTCTAAGTTTCCTTGGCAACCTCAGAGCCCTTTTGTATCATTTACTTTTCTTCTTTTCACTTCTTATTCACATGCATCTCTTGTTCATGTTGTTTTTTATTCCTGCATTTAGTATTGATGATTTCCTATTGTAGGATTGGGTTAAATGGTTGAAATAAGTTATTTTTTAGGATCACAAGTATCATTTCATCTTTGGAATAACCTTGGAAGGTCATATTAATCACTGAACTACTTGGATTAGCTTGCTTATTCCCAAATCTAGATTTATGGAAGTTCCTTGTGGCAAATAACACTAATTTTCTGCTATTTTTTAGAGCATGATAACAAGTTTCAATGGATTTGATTTCACTTCCATTATATCACAAAAACATTATAGTTAATAAAAAAAATTACCCCATTTCATTTTCACTTTATTAGGTTAGGCATTTGATAGATTTACTAGCTCACTAGTTCTCGAATTTCTCGATTTTAGACTAGTATTTTTCTGCTATTTTTTAGCATGGGTTAACAGAGGTATTTTTGAATGATTCCACTTGGAATGGAGACTTAAGACATCCTATTCAACTAAAAAAATTGTCCCATCTAATTTGGATTTGATTTTCTTGGTCATTCGGTGAATTATAGTTTCTTGTAGTAAATTTATTCCTTCCTGTAGTACTCTTCCAACATGTCTATACTTGCCCATATTTTCTCAAAAAGATTGGTTTTGGTTCCTTAGGGTTGAATCATGTCACATAGTCTCTAAATAAATGATCAGGGAAGACTAAAGATCACTTATTACTCACCTCTTTACCCATGTAAAACATTTCAGTGATTTGGGATAATGGACAGATTTATGAAATAGATAATACAGTGATGATTGCCACATCCAATGAACTTTGTTAATGGATATAAACTATTTGAAATGTAATGGTTGATATTTAGTTCATGATATTTACTTTATGAAATTAGATTAGGTTTCTTTCCTTGTATTTTATTTCTTGCAATATGTTAAGGTTTTCATTTCGAGCATTTCATTTTCTGCAATTAGTTTAGGATTTGATTTCATTACATGCACTCCATTACATCATGGTAGTGAAGGAAGGACACATTGTATGTTGCACATATAGTGTCGATACCTCTTAATTTTGTACGAACCCCAGGTTGATAATTAGAGTTGGTAACCTTGGGAGTTACTGCATTCTTGTTGCAATATCAAGGCTCATCACACATTTTTAGTCTTTGATAAGTGCATGATCACGCCTTTCTTATACAAGCCCAAATAATATATAGTCGGTGCACACTTTCATTTGAGAGTCCCCTTCTCACTTTGGTTGTGATTGTACTTCTATTTCAGTGAGTTTTCTCAATTTTATCTTTTGCACACCTTTTCTTTGACAAGTGTCGCTTATATGTTCCCAAATGTCATTTTTGCATGCTTTCATGCTTTGAATGTCAGTTTCATGTTTTCCTACATTCAAATTGTCACTTCTAACGATTACCACTCCTTTATGTGTTGCACCTTTGCACACAATTAGAGGTAGATCTAGCACACTCTTCTGCATTTGATGATCATATATATCATAAGAATATGCACTAGGCACATTATTAAATATTAACAAATTTTCTGGTCAGAATCGAAACTTGTGTTGCAAATGGTATTCTAAGTGTCACAACATGGCATTTTAACCGTTGCACTTAGATATAAGTGTCGCTTTTGATGCCATTTCGAGGTGTGATCGTTGTTCATGAGTCTTGTACATTTTCATGGCATGTATCAATCGAATTCATATGTGTGATCCATGTTTGAGTCTCATTCATATGAATTTCCCTCTCTCACTCTATTGGTCCCACACTTAACAATTTTGGAGCTCGTCTTGGTCCTCCTGCCCAGTGCAAGTTATAAAATTTTCAATCCTTCACTATGTGTTGAGCACTACCTATACTCAAACCTTATTGATGAGATTTCTACCTCCTAGACTTGTGCATTGAGTCTTTCTTAAGTTCATCTCCTATGGTTGCATATTCAACACCTTCAAGATAAATTGACCCAGCCTTCTCCTGCTTGCATTAGTCAAATGTGAAATTTCCTCTTCTAGTGAGCCTTCTTGAGCACAAGGCTCACTTTTAATGAAAAATTAGCCATTGTTGAAGAAAATTGTGGTAGCCTAAGCCGTAGGGCACACTTTTATTTAACAATCAACTACTGTTGAAGAAAATTGTGCCTTCCCTTAATCCTACCTGTCTTCCCAATGCATGACACAATTTTAGTGGACAATGGAGATTCTTGTGGATCATTGTTGAAGAAAATTGTGTTCTCCCTTAAGCCCACCTCTTATTTATAGCACATGGTGTAGTTTTAGTCAACAAGCCCTCAACCTTCGTACATTAAGCTTCCTCATTGTTTGCAAACTTGTCTTTCCTTTCCTCCTCAGCACATGGTGTTGTTTTAGTGAGCAATGGCGTCATCCCTTGGTCACTATCAAGCTAAACTATGCTCTCACTATATCCTATTCCTTTGAGCCTAGCACATGGTGTAGTATTAGTCATCAAGCCCATCACCTATATCCCTTATACTTGCCCATTGATCTAGACCCTAAATAGCCCCTCCTCATAGAACATGGCATAGTCTTAGTGAACAATGGTGCTTTCCTAAGCAACTATTGAACTCAATTGTGCCCTCCTCATCAAGTCCTTCCTTTTTAGTCCTTTCACGGGCTTATCACAAGAAAATTCTCCCATGAGAAAGGTAGGGATAGAATAGATGGTTTCAATACTAATTTTTCCTTTCCATGAGTGAACTTGATTGACAGGTGCACCTACCCAAGAAGGCAAGGTGATTCTTAGGGAAGATGACAAGGAGAAGACATAAAGGAGAACTTGCAAAGAAGGAACACATATAAGAATCATCATGAAGACATGAAGAGATCCTGGATCATGATAGAATGAAGACAATACATTACATGATAACTTAGAAGGTTTCGATGTTGATCTAAGACCCTTTGGAGGGTGGACATGAATAACAAAGAAGATACTTCATGAAGATGAAGCGTTGATCATATCTATCATGAAGAAGTCAAATACATAGCAACACAGGGAGCAACTTGGTATTGCCATATCATCATGAAGTTCCATGTCATCAGTACCAAGTCATGGCTTGTACAAGAGTCATCACAATTTCATATGTGTCAATGTGTCCTGCCACATCATTATGTGTAATGTAAAGATGTATTTGAAGAAAATGACAAAATGTAAAAGAGTGAAAATCCAATAGTCATATGTGGAATATGTAAAGTCACATGTGGACAAAAGAGTATAATGTAAGTTCAATGGTCATTTAGGAGTCCAAGAGCCATGAGGGTAGCTCAAGAGTCATAGGGGATATGAAAGGTTACTCCTCTTGTTATAAAAGAAACCTCATAACTCAAGTAAAGGGATTTTTGGAGGCTTAGAATTTTGAGAGCTAGCCTCGTCTTCTTCAGCTTGGCATAAGAGAAAAGTTCATTCTTTTCGAGAAGCAAGAAGTGACTTAATGTTCCACTACTGGAGCTAGTGGCTCACCATTATAACAATGTAATTGGATCTTTCACCTAATAATTGAAGCTCATTGAGCTAACACATTTTCATGAATGTATCGTGAATATGGTAAGACTATTATTTGGATTTTTGTGGTATATGTTATGTTCATATGTACTAAATAAATTGAACTATTTAATTGGATTTGGTACTCATCTCGTTGAATGTGTGCTCTAGTTGTTTTAATGATCGTTGTGTCTATGTGAACTACTTCACTCGATAATTAATGAATCTTTCCTTGCTCTCATGTGCTCCTTTAGAATAGTACTACCACTCTCCTTCTAGAGACTCACTCTTGCTTCCCCTCTCGTGAAGGCATCTTTTACACATTGTAATAGGTGTTTCACAATGTAAACTTACTTGTTTCTTCAAAGGTTATGTGTCTAATCTCTTATGTTATCCATTGAAACCGAGGAAAATATTAAGTTATGGTGGTCACGTTGATAGTCTGGATGGGTCTCCTACTCTAATTGGTGTGAGGGCTAATTGGAACTTCACATCGGGGATACCCCCTATATGTTGGTGATATCCAACACCTTCAACACTTGGGAATGATTGAAAAAAGATTGGAAAGCGTTCTTATAGGTACCATGCATGATCAATAACTCTTGATTGATTTGGGGAACAAATATAAGAAATTAAGAGTTGAAAATATTTATGAAAATGAGGTTGTAACATGGTTCATAGAGAAAAAATATATTTTTTCAAATATATGAATTTGAAGAAGAAAATCTGAAGTTGAAAAGTAAAGAGGGTTTTAAGAACAAATGAAACTAAATTTATTTAGAAGAAATTATGAAAAAGGTGGATATCACCAAGGTAAACCATTTCTGAAAATTAATAAGTAATAAATAATAGGATTAGATTTCAAGAACCAATCATGTCAAATGTTGAAGGTTATATTATTCTAAATTAAACCTTGAAAAATAGTGGGAAAACTAGCATAGGAAAACAATTATTTTGGTTTTTATTCTAGTTTAGTGTAATGCTCCCTCCCACCCTCTTTGACTTCCTAGCTAGATGGGAGGTGTTACTTTTAATTATACCAACCTCCATGGTCTCACTATGGAAATGGATTACAAAATTTCATTCTTCACCAAAATTAACGGAATTAACTCTGGACAATACCATCATGTGAAACTCATCAAGATCTTTTCAGTGATATAAATTTGATCATGATTTGATGTTTGGGTCAAATTTATACCCATTTAATGTTGGCCATTTAATCCTACCACATAAACAAGGTTTTTCCACATCGAACCCACATGGCACCTACCTCTGCACCAGGCAGTTCCACATAATCCTTAACACCGATGTGGATGTGGATAAGTCCATTTAATTCCTTGCCACACCACCTAACACGTGGACCCCATCGGGCCCAACCTTCTTGTGTAAATAAAATGTTCTATGTTATATCTAGCTCTTAAATAAATACAGTGCACCCATGATTTACCACACAACAAATCATTCAGATTCCTAGACGCACCCTGACCACCCATAAGCATATGCTAATGTGTTGTATTTGGTGCATATGACACTTAAACTATTTTCATTCGAGCCCCACATGGATTACCTGAAACTGGGCCCCACCCTAGATGCACCTCAACTTAACCACCTATGAATGTATATGGAGAAATACATATCTAGTTCCCATGTGAATGTCACCACATTGTTTCTCCCAAATGTTTGTATCTCTAGACACATCCTTCAATTAACAAAGCAATCCAACCTTGCACCAACAAATCCTTGTGGAGCCCACTCTGAATATCATATGAGATCCAACTACAAGCCTTGATCACCTCGATGGGCCACACCCCAGGTATCACCCTATTTTTATGAAATATCTTGACCATTTCCCATCTAGTGCTTCCATGAAACACATAAAACACTAAATTAATAGATGTTTGGATTCTCAGATCCATCCATTGGACATAAAGTGCATTCGACCTAGATACAAACCATGTTAAGGACTTATCCAAAATCAGATACAAGATTGGTCGTACACATTCAACTTAGAAATTTTAAGGGATTTGCATGTATTTTTCCCACATGCTCCTTCAAGTGAAGTGTTTCTTAGAACACTGACTTCCCTAGAAAGGAAATCTTCATTCCACCATTAACATTCCAAATATTTTACATAGTCACAGCATGAGTAATAAGGCTAGCAAAATTGCTTCTAATAGACACAAGAGAGAAAGCCTAGCCATGACTAACATTGCTCTGTAATTTCAAACACAACAACATCGTATTAACCCATAGAATGGGTCCCAATCAACATTATTAGATCCACCAGAATATCATACATTATTTCATTATTAGTGTATATATAAATAAAAAAAACAAATCCTCGAGGATTAGCTCAATTGTTCGAGTTCCCGTTATTAAAGCACCTCGCTAATGGAAGGTCACAGGGTCAATTCTCCTTAACACCCTCGAGGTTAGGATTTGCTAACAAGTGAGTGGGATGTTATCCCTATGGGAAGATTTTCTCAGATATTTCCTTGAAAAAAAAAAAAAAAAACAATCATTCATGTACAACATAAATCCATGCTAATATCTAGCATGCAACATACAACACTTTAACAACACAACTTCATTAATTCTTAGACAATAGAGTCTCCTTGTCAACGATAACACCCAACCATGGAATTTCACACATCATAGAAATTTCATTGGGTTCATTAGACAGTCATACATAATCATGTAATAATTTTTTAAATTAGGAAACATATCAACAACTATAGGGATCTACAAGTCTCTCATGTCATGAGAATATTCATACAAACCATCCCAAAAGTAAATATACATGAATACATATTCTTTCATTAACAATGCATAACAATTTAGATAAATCATATTGAACAACCATGCATATTCATGTAAATAAACTTTGTATGTCATGCAACTATCAACAAACATAGAGATCCACGAGCCCCACAAAACTATGAGAACATAGCAATATGCATTCATCATTGAAATACATAGATATCAACAATTTTTCCACAGTTGAAGAAAGTCCACTCACATAACATATAAACTAGACTAGCTAAGAGGCAACCCACAAACATGGTTATAACAGGTAGTTGCACAACTCATAACAACAAAAGATGACTTAAAGTGTATGAAATAATAGGAGAATTCTTGATTTACGTCAGACCACTAGCTGTAGAGAAATCAAAACTCCCACAATGAATTAATAAGGCTACAACCACATAGCTCAAACAACTCATATTCACCATAGATACACATGTTAGCCTATCAACCAACAATACAGTCATTCAAACATTCGTACATTAATATTATAATGGTTAGTCATTAGTTATCCATGGCACAAATATATACAAGAATGTACACTTATCTAATCAATTTAAATGGTTGGAAACTATAGGAGGAAATTCAAATCTCCACCCAATAGTAGGCTAGTTGCACTGCAATCTTTCTTGTAGCTAACCACCCCTGAGCTGGATTTAGAGGCTGAAGAGTTTTGTGCTCAAAGGTATTGACACCATAAATTACTCAGACATGTATTCAAGGGGATGAGTCCATTGTTCAAGTGGTTTATTAACCTCTGCCATACAGAGAATACCATAGTGACTCCCTCAAACTCATAAAAACAATCACACAGAATTAACCAATATTCAAGAAAGGTTCTCTTATTCCAGGAACCTGACATGACTTTAGAGGGTGTTTTATTAGCCCCAAATCAAGCACCAAGTAAATATATAATTTGTTGAGATTTCTTGGTCAAATTAATGCCAATACACTGATTGCATCTCACCAAAAACACAGGAAATGATGTCCAATATCACCATCGGGGTATTATGCATATTTTCTTGCATTTAGCTCTCTCCTCTCTTGCCCATGCACTTCTTTTTACTCTTTGTTTTTCTCATGCTACGACCCAAATTCCACTCATAAACATCATGGGGAAAATAGAAAATCATCAACACCCTTCCCACCAAATCATTTCTTGCCAAAAAAATGCAGTCCCCCTCCTCCTGCAATTTGTTATGCCAACAATTCGCTACCCTTTTGACTTTTTTTGCTCCTAGCTTATTCACGTCCCTTTTTCTTTTCCCTCTATTACATGTTGAATTTCTCAACATGTCTCACAAGAACAAGAAAAACATGGGCTTTTCCTTGTTGCAGACTACCTATACACACTTCAATGTATACGTCAACATACCATTTAATTTTCCAGGGAGTTAAGTGGGGAATAAATGATAATGATTTTGGGTGGTAGTGGAGTCTCCTCGATGGTGATAGAGACAGGGTAGTAGCTGGAGCTCCCTTGTAGAAAATATTCTTCTTTAGATTGGAGAATGTTCAACATGAGATGAGCAGAGACAAGGAGAGACGAGGAGGGATGTACGTGACATGATGACGAGATACATATGATGATCACATGATTCAGTTGGAATTTCTCCCAAGCTAAGAGGGAGTGTTAATTTGGTATCTCAGTGACATATTCCAACCATTGCATTGAATTCCTCTTTTCAAGAGGACCAACATTGACTTTTGAAGCACTCAATTTGGACAAGGAAAAGAGAATTTTTGAGGTCAAGCCCACAAATACAAAACTGTCAAGGTCAACCTTGGGTCAAATGACACATCTCAAGGATAAGATTGCACTCCTCAACCTGCATATAAATACAAGTTGAGTTCTCCTCATTTGGAACCTCATTAACTCACAACATATCATCTCTCTCCTCATTCTATTGGTTCGTATAACCCAGAATTGCAAGGTATCTCTCACATGTATGAAGGACAAAAGACATTTTTTGTTGGGTTGAATTGCATGATTGTTTATGGGTGTTGACTAGCACTGACCAAGGATTGCTTGACCATATTTGACTACGTTTTGGGTGGAATATCTTTGTTTCTCTAGGCCACATTTTAGGGCATAAAGATCAAGGAAATGTGCAAGTTGACTGGCGTTGACTACAAGGCTAACCACAACTTTGACGACAAAAGAAAGTACATACTTTGGCCGAGTTTGACCGGTTGTTTTGGGATTATTTTGGGCTAACTTTGACCAACATTTGAGGTCGAGTTTGATTGTTGTTGACTAAGCTCTTAAAAGGTTGTTCTGACCATTGACTATTGAACTGTGAGGGTTGACTTTGTTGTGACCTCCTAATGGCGAGGTACTTAACAATGAGAACTCGACTAATTGAGCTAACCCTCAAGAATTCTACACTAAATTCCTTAATTTATTTTTCTCAAACATTTTCCTCATGTAGATGTTGCTAATTCCAACTAATTTCTACAATTTCATTAAGTTTATATTCATAGAGTTTATTATGATTCTTATTCTACCCTTTTATGGATCTCTGACAAGATTTAAAGCATGTGATGGGAAATTGCTTGAGAAGGTTCTCAAATTTTTTTATGAAGGTACCAATCATTCTATTGATTTGAATTTGAATAAAAGTGCAAAATAATTTCCTTATACATGCCAAAATCAATTGTGTTGCTAGCCTCTAATTCCTCTTGGTAATGCCATTCCCCCTCTAAGAAAAATGGAATACATGAAAATCTAGATTGTATTTTCACCTTATTGATTGGAATTATTAGAATCTAATGTGATATATGAAACCCAAATGTCCAATGTTGATATGAATCCCCACCTCTTTATGAAAATCTTCACCATAGGAAGCCTAAATTGTGCTAAACAGGGAAAAATACCATCAGCAAAGAAAGTAGTAGAAAAGAGACCTAACATGGAGAGGTAGAAGTAGAGGCAAGGGCTATATTATGAATTATATGCCTGAATTTTTTTTTTGAAAACTATACATGTAACAATTTAGGCACTTGGCCACTAGTGGAAACAACCTAGAAATGGGAAAATAATTTCAAATATATAAACATGCAAGGGTCAAATGAGGTATTGCAATGAAAAAATACAAGTAATAACACTCAAAAGTAGAAATTTTAAGTTGAAATAATGCATACCCTATTACTTAATGCCTGAACTAACTATTGGAGATCAATTAATCTAAAACCACTAAATCATTGAGCTTATGCAGTTGAATCAACATATTAGATCTATTAGCTATATAGAGAAGAGGTGATCTCATTAGTGGTGCAAAACAAAGAGATAAAACGTGGGCCTCTTTATCTCAAGTAGGTAATGACATGATACCATCAACACCACACCATCCTTTTTATCTTGACAGTAGCAGGTAGTTGTAGGAAATTCGAACATGAACTGCAACAAGCCATCAAGATATACCTATTGCACCAACACAAACTACAATTGTTTATTCTGATGAATGCACTAATGAATCCCTTGATGCCACTATTGAAGTAGATGTATTACTAAATTGAATCTATCAAAACTAGCTACCTATGCTAGGATGCTTTTAAATGAGTTGGTAACCTTACTTATTTAACAAATAAGTTGCTTCCCAAAATCATTGTGCGTGCCTACAAATGTATGTTCTATATGATAATAATATTTTGTGGATAAACCTTCAACTATAAATAATATGAAGAAGGTGTGAAGAATGTTGGAAGGAAAAAAATAGGGTTTTGATGGGAGGGGACAATGCAAATGGGAAATAGACACATGAACAAATAGATTTATTGAAATATACTTGGTGTTGATGGGAGGGGACACTGCAGATGGGAAATAAATACACGAACAAATAGATTTAATAGGATATTTTTATAAAAAAATGATAAGTAATGAATTTTAATCAATATTTGACAAACAATGAAATTTAGTAGAAAAATATACCTTTAAAAACAATTTCACCATAATTTATATTTTAAATTACAAAAAACTTAATACATTTAACAAAACATTTAACAATAAAAAGGAATATATTCACTTAAATTTAATAATATCTTAGTACTTTTTTGGTACTTGATCTAACTCACTTAAATTGTTTAAATTTGCATGGCCCTTAGCACATTTAAAGAGATAATTAACAATGAAAGCACATGTATTAACTTCAATTATTTTATTTTTATAATGTGATTTAATATATGAGTACACACAAGTTGGGGACTTGTTTGGTTTTAAAAGCCATATTTCTTCATTCATTTAAAAGAAGTTTTAAAGTTTTGATTTGTTGATTACTTAAATGAATTTAGTTATATCATTTATTTCGTAGCTCTTATTCTATTTAAAACAAAATAATGTCGTTTCTTAAGGAAAAGAGATCCTTTATCTCCATGCAAATTAGGGATCTTTCGGCTTGCATTGTAAAAGTATCTTTAGACTTTTGTACAATCTAGTACTATTAAAAAGTCACATTTACTTTTTAATTTAGAGGTTTTGAGCAAATTTAACATTACGTGACATCTTTTTTATAACTAGCAATTACACTGTATGTTGCAAAGGAAACGCTGTAAGCCGGCAGTATAGGAAACAATAGTATAGAAAATATAATGAACATCAGATATTGTGATAAATAAATAAGAAAAATGTTAATTGAATGTTTTAGAACAATATGAAGCATACCTTTTTTGAACTAAATTCGCAATTTTTTTTTTAATGTCGCCAGCAACAGAGTAAGACTTGTTAGGTACTCACTGGTCAATTTTTGATCTGTAAGATATCACAAGTTCAATTTATAGGTAGATGAAAAATTATTTATCAAAAAATAAAAGGAAAACTCTCAATTTGAATTTTTCATATGACCAAGTGTTTGTTGTGCCTTTTCCTAATGCAAATCAAACTCTTACATTCCCGTGTCTTACAAGTCATTTTCCCTGATGAGTTTTCAACATTAATTTGATGCAACATTGAAATATGGAGAAAAAATAGAGAGAAAACATACCTTGGTTAGTTCCATATGTAGTTGAAATGATCGATCAATACTCATGAATGCGATTCTTCAAAATCCATTAATAGAGAAAAATACAATTGCGAGATATGGAATGCATGGGGATGGAATGGAAGCTCTCACAATTTTCTATGAAATTGAATGAGCAAACATGAAGCCAGATGATGTCACCTTCATTGGCACCGTTTATGTGTGTAGCCATGCAAGCCTAGTGGACGAGGACTATATTCATTTTAATCGAATGAGAAGTCATTATTGTGTAGCACCCATGGTGGGTCATTATGCATGCATTATTGATTTGCTTGGGTGCATTGGGCGTCTTGATGAGGAATTCAATCTAATTGAAACAATTCCATTAAAGCTAGATAATGGTGTATTTAGGGCTTTGCTTGGTGCATGCAAAATGCACTATAATATAGAGATAGGATAATGGGCCACAAATCAAACTTTTGATTTAGAACCTGAAAATGTAGGATATTATGTACTACTATAAAATTTATATGCAGATGTTGGAAGATGGGATGGAGTAAAAAAAAATAGAAATTAAAGACAGAGGACTAAAAAAGTGTGCAAGACGCAATTGGATGGATGTGAAAAACAGATTCCATGTATTCTGCGTAGGAGACAAATCACATTTACATGCAACAAAAATCTATGCAATGCTAGAAAGGTTGGCTGAGGAGATGAAGAAATTTGGTTATTTACCCAATACAAGTTTTGTGCTTCATTATGTTCACAAAAGTAGATAAAGTGTACATATTTTTGGCCACAAGGTAAGAAGGTATACATATTTGTGCCCAACACTTTACTAAGTTTCTTTTGTTGTTGAAAAGAAAATTAATGATGCTAGGTGACTGGATGAAAGGTATTAAAGCAAGGCACTCTCATCATATATAAAATATAATCTTGTTCAATGTTTTTATGAGTTTGTGAAACAACGCATGCTTGCCTTACATTCAATTTTTTTCTATGTAGGTTTCTCCTTCATTTCAATAATTTGTGATTTCAAAAGAAAAGTGTTCGATGTTGTCATTACATTATTTAACTCGTCAAATCTTGTGGGAGCTTCATCAAGATGCCTAGAGACCTCAATTGATTATTTTGGAAGGGCTAAAAAGGATAAATTAGCAAGAGACACTCTTTCGCAAATCATTAATCATAAGCAATAGACACACAACCTTCTACAAACCCTTACCCATCTGATGCCCTAATTAATTGGATTATATCAAATTACCAATAACTCTTTGGTTGCATATTCATTTACATAAATTTCAATTTTAGATGAAAAGTGATTAAAGAGCTGTATTTTCAACACATGACAGGGCTTCCTTAAGACATTTGAAGACTCAACATCATTGTATTATCAGAATGGGAATCACCATGAAACTTTGAATTCCTTTTATCAAATGAAACTTGCAGGTGTGAAACTGGACTTTGTACGGTTGTGAGTATTATTCATGTATGTCCTAGGTCAGAGGATCTTCAACACAATGAAAGAATTCATGATTATGTAGTTCGCAATGGATTGGAGTATTGGGTAATGCACTTTTAAACTTTCATATAAATAAGTGTAGGGACAACACTTGTGATTCTACATTCACATTCAGATACATGACAAAGTCTATGAGGCTCAAACTGTCACAATATGTTTACCTTGTTGGTATACAAATCAAATCTTGGTTGCAACCCCACCCTAGATGAACACTAACCCAAGATTAATAATTAACCTAGTGGCTTCCCTTTTTCTTTCCTCCTTCCCCCACTTTGGTCCCAGTTTACTTCGTAAACCAAGTGGTGATTTCACTCCCTTCCTCCTCACTCCTCTTGATGAGGGAAGGGCCATTTGTGTGGTGGTGCATTACTTTACTCTAATCGCTACTCCACGGAAAAAAATCATATTTCACTATAAAAAAATTTGAACGAAAATAAAATATATTTTCAAAGAAAACATAGCTTGCATCATAAGTGGAAGTAGAAAATGATGAATTGAAGTGAAAAAATACAATATGTGATGACTTAATTTTTACAACATAGATAGAAAAGATTGATGGCTTGCATGGGTTTGAAGCTATGGAAATTATTTTGCATGTTCATAAAAGAAATGCGTTAGCCCCAAGAAAATTTGTTTCTTGTCTATTATTTGTAACTATTGACAAGTTATTTTAACTAAGAGTTTCTTGAAGAAAATCTTAAAACATTATACAAAGAAGTTAGAGCCCGAGTGAAACATGCACAAGACAACAATTGAATTTCCACTCATACCATGAAGGCTACATAACCAAAAATCATGTTTATCACTTGAAAACTTTTATTTGTGCATATTTCTCCCATGAAATATATTTTAGAAAAATACAAGACAAGAAATATACGAGGAGAAATTATAAAATAGTAAAATACATTCCCAAACTCAATGAGACAAGAAAGATCATAAAAAGATACCAAAAAACGATGAGATAAATCCACAAATCACTTTTTATAGAATCTATACATGAGATAATAGGCATTCTTTGAACGTGTCTGCCAAGGAAATGAAGGTCCTTTATTAGTGACACTTCTGTAGTAAGCTGAAGAGCAAGATTAAGATGAAAATTGTAACTCTCTTCAGTCTGTCGTGCCCATTTCTTCTCATCCTCAACACTCTACCTAGTATAATCATATTTCCATTCTTCTTCATAAAATACATTGAATAATCTAGAATCAGTGACATTCAAAGAAAATTTGGGAGAGTTGTTAGTAAGGGGTAAATCCCAAGAATAGAGTCTGTCTACAAAGTTTCTTCCACTAGACCCCCTTTGCAGTCTCGTGGATGATGGACCCATAACTGTTACTCCCACTTTAGCTCTTATCACCAGAATAGACATTAACCCTGTGAAGGTTGTACTCACCAAGGATAATCACATGGTCCATGAGCGAAACACTTTACATATTTCACTACATTAATCAAAAGCAATATACATGCAACCTTCCACAAACCCTTACCCATATCAAATTATCGGTAACTCTTTGGTTGCATATTCATTTACATAATTTTCAATTTTAGCATAAAAGTAATTAAAGAGTTTTATTTTCAACCCATGATAGGGCTTTCTTAAGACATTTGAAGACTCAACATCAAGATGTTCTCGAAATGGGAATCACCATGAAACTTTGAATGCCTTTCATCATATGGAACTTCCAAGTGTGAAACTTGACTCTGCACCCTTGTGAGCATTCTTTTTATATGTCCCAGCTCAGAGTATCTTCAACATGACAAGATAATTCATGACTTTGTAGTTCACAATGGATTGGAGTATTGGGTAATGCACTTGTATACATGCATTCAACATCCAAGAGAAACATTGGAGACCAAGTATTTTCTACATTGTCTTACAAAGATGTAGCCTCCTATAATGATGCGATTGTAGGCTATTATTATAATTAGTATTCTTAAAAAGCTTAGAACTGCTATTGTGAAATGGATAGTTCAGATGCTTTACCTAATTCAGTCATTGTGATAAATATTTTTTGAATCTGTAGTCATTTAAGATATCTACTGTACTACAAGGGGATCCATAATTACATCTTCATAAATGGTTTTTGTGTCAGGTTTTTGTAGGTGATGCCCTCATATGCATCTATCAACTGTCAAATGTGGTAGTTTAAAGGTTGTGCACCATTTCTTTGATAGATTTTCTATACAATATTTTTCTATTATAGAGTTCCATTATTGTAGGATATTAAATGCATGGGGGTGGAATGGAATCTCTCACACTTTTCTATAGAATGGGATGGGCTAGTGTGAATCCAAACTAAATCACTACCACTAGTGTCATGTTTTCTTTAATTCATGTAGGTCTTTTGAATGAGGGTTGGTTGCATTTAAAATACGTGAGAAGATAAATGGAGAATGCCCATGGTGGATCAATATACAAGCATGGTTGGTCTTCTTGGGCATGTTGGATAGTTAGATGATCCATGTGCTATTATGATAGGAATGCTAGTGCAACCAATAATAGATTAGAATCTTGAGATAGAGTAAGATTCGAGACCAAGTATTTGCTACATTGTCTTACAAAGACGTGGCCTCCTAGAATGATGCCATTATAGGCTATTCTTATAATTAATATTCTGAAAAGGCTTAGAACTACTATTGTTAAATGGATAGTTCAAATTCTTTACCTAATTCAATCATTGTGATAAATATTCTTTGAATACGTAGTCATTTAAGATATCTATTGTAATACAAGGGGATCCACAATTACACCATCAAAAATGGTTTTTGAGTCAAGTTTGTGTAGGTGATGCCCTCATATGCATCTATCAATTATCAATTGTAGTAGTTTAGAGGTTGTAGACAATTTCATTGATAGATTTTCTATACAAAATTTGCTATTATGGAGTGCCATTATTGTAGGATGTTAAATGCATGGGAGTAGAATGGAATCTCTCACACTTTTCTACAGAATGGAACGGGAAAGTGTGAATCCAAATTGAATCATTATCACTGGTGTCATGTTTGCTTGCTGTCGTTTAGGTATTTTGAATGAGGGTTGGTTGCATTTCAAATACATGATATGATAAATGCAGAATTCCCATGGTGGATCATTATACATGCATGCTTGGTCTGCGTGGGCATGGTAGATAGTTAGATGACCATGTGTCATTATTATAGGAATGCGAACACAACCAATATTAACAGATTAGAATCTTGAGGAAAAGTATGACCCAAATGAGATCAAGATGTAACAAATTCTATTTTTATATTTAAATGAGTGTAAAGACAACACTTGTGCTTCTACATTGACATTCAGATGCATGAAAAAGTCTATGAGGTTCAAACAGTCATAATATTTTTACCTTGTTGGTATAGCAATCAAATCTCTCTTACAACCCCACCCTAGATGAACACTAACCAAAGATTAATAACTAACCTTCTGGCTTCCCTTTATCTTTCCTACTTCGCCCACCCTAGTCCCAGTTGCTTTCATAAGCCAAGTGGCAACTCCACCCCCTTCCTCCTCCCTCCTCATGATGAGGCTGGGCCATTTGTGTGGTGGTGCATTACTTTACTCTAACTATCACTCCACAACAAAAAAACATACTTCACTATAAAAAATTTAGAACAAAAACAAAATCTCTTTTCAAAGAAAATGTTGGTTCACTAAGATGTCTTTTTACAGACAATATTAATCCCTACATTAGTTGTCAACCCGAGGTAAGTGTTTCTATTTCAAGAGTGACAAAAAAGTATGTGCAGTGAAGTTAGAGGTTATCTAATGATGAATCGTTGGAATTATTAAAGTCCAATTCTTCAATCTAGATCACACAATTCTACAAAGAAACTATTTATGAAAGGAATGTTCGCAACACCCTATATAATTCCATACAACTTGTTCCGCAACCAATTGGAACTTGAATGCAAATGAGAATTACTCAAATAATATTGAGACTAATCACACTTAATCAAGTAAAGAAGCTTTGATTACCGAGCACACCACTCAACTCAAATCAATCTGTATTGCTAAATAACAATAACAATCAGCAATTGAACAACAACCTGTAAGTAAACAACAATAACTATAGAAGATTCATAACTGATAAAAGTTCTATATTGCAATCCATAGAAGTTACTCAGTCTTGTTCCTCAAGATCTATGATAACATTCATTCGATCGAACAACAATCAACCATATATTCACTTATTGTAATTAGAATGCCTACTTAATTTTATCTCGCAATTTCAGTATAAAGCTAAGTGAACAACAACATAGGTTAACATCAATCTTCAAGATAAGCAAGAGAACTAAACATTAAATCAAACACAAGGACTGAATGTAAACTATAACACAAAGGAGCAGTGGAACTTCTTGTGACTAGGCTCAGAGTCGCTAGAAGCCTATGCTTAGTAAAAGCTCAGAATACGGAGATGTATTACACGCAAACTCCTTTCATTAACTTCAAAGTAACATCTGATAGAATCACTGAATTAACAACGTTTGTGCTCTCAAAATAATAATTACATATCAATAGTCTCCCCCTCTTCTAGTTGCCTTTCAGCTTTATATAACATGGAAGGGAAACTTGGATAATAACAAATCCTCAGGATCCAGAGATCCTGAGGATTTCGCCATATAAAATATGATCATATGATAAAATAGGAGTAATTGAGCTAATCTTCCGCTTCCTTTCCTACCCCAAATGCCATGTCTTTTCCCTTTATGGCCTTGCGTTATCCTGCTAACTGAACAACCTTTGCCCAATCGCATTTCTACATACAAAAATAACAAAGAATCAGTTTTTTGTACTTAATTCACCTATTCTATCACCAACTAGTTTCTTCCACCTTTGACTGATATTTTCCTCATTTTATTCTATAAACAGAGATAGCATTATAATGATGATCGATAAATGAAGCATTAAGTGACAAGAAATCATACCTTTTCCTCGTCCCAACATACTCCCCAGCTTACCTTATTGCACGTCCTCATGCAAGAATATAATTCAGATGCAATTGGGTGAGGGAATAAGCAGGGTATACTTCTTCCTTGTATTTCCTGAAACCATTCTTTTGCTTGAGGACAACAAAAGCTTGGGTTACCTCATGATCTTTTAAATTATAATCACTACGGTATTGATTAGGACGGTACTGTATGATTGGGGTTCTGTAGTGGCATCCTATCAAGTTTGGTCCCAATGTTAAAATCATATTGCTATATTTGAAAAATCGGGATGAAGCAGCTTGGAAGTTACGATATCCGAATGGCTCTCGACCCCTCACAGTGTTACTGGAAACTTACCATCTTTGTTTGGATGCAGCTAAGGCTTCTTCTTTAATATCCTAGAAATATTCCTTTCCGGACTGAATGATATTAGTATGGATTGGCCCCAAATTTCCTACGACATCAACTTTCTTCATAAACATCTTATGCCATACAGATAAGAGCAGTGGCTGGGTAGGTTCTCCTCTGACCCATAGGTCAATGCCATATGCACGCCTTATGAATGTGTTGTAAGCCTTGGCCCATTTTAGCTGATTAGCAACAAGGAAAGGAATGCCTGAAATTGAATGTCCCCTATGAAAGGGGCAGGGTTGCTATCCCTGTCATCCTCTAAAACAAAATTATGCATATAGAGCTCACAAAGGAGGCGTTGAATCTTCTCATTGTGTCCTCTAAAACACTTAATAAAATCAGTAACGGTTTTAATTTATGTTGATTTACCCATCCTAGCAGCCTTAACTTTTAACAGGGGATATCTTTCCATGAGAAATAAAGCATACGTAGTAGTGGGATCTCGACAAGATAATGTGTCTGAATAAAGAGAACAAACAATGTCCATCTATTCTCGAGCTTCCTACAATTGACCCTTTAAATTTTGAACCTTCTTTTGGTCAGCCTTGTATTGAGCAAAAGTGTCTTCCTCCATCCTGGTAAGTGCCTCAAGTTTCTTCTTTATCCCTTGATGTTCGTGAGAAGGAATCACCTTCTCTTTATGCTGAGCTAGCTCTTGATGAACTGTTGAAAATTCATTTTCTAATTTTTTAATAACGACTTCTTAACCAAGCGGGTGTAAAGAGGCATTTCATCTGTTTGGACTTCTGCATCTTGGGTCTCCTCAAGGTCAATTTGGATAACTGTTTCAACTGCTTGAGCCTTTTCTTCAATCTCGGTCTGGACATCAGTGTCTTCTCTAGTAATGGTCTCAGTTTGGGTTTCTCTTAGGCAACCCTTAAGAAGCTCTATCTTTCAATGCTCCTCGGCTGCTCCCTACCCTCAGTAAACATTTCCATGTTTCCCAAAACCCTTGCCACTTCCTCCTCATAGTCTTTCAATGGACGGTCTTGAGGCCTAAGAGGAAGTGTGCAAGATGGTCCAGCTTCTTCTGCTTAGATTGGAATGAGATGCTGGGCTTTTACTCTTACCGAGATTCTATGCTTAGTTGATCTAGGGGTGTAGTGGGGTTCTTACATTTTAATATTTTCTTTGGCCCTGGGGATCTTGGCCCTTGCTGCTCTGTCTCCTCATTTTCCGAGGGTGGAGCTAAGGTAGTATTTATGATACTATCCCATGTTAATTGTTGTTGTGCCAATCTATTTATGATGATTAACTTAATTAACCCATGATGGCTGAATACACTATGTGGGTCCTTGACTATCCTTACCTTTCGGGAAACATCATGTAACAGAGAATTTAAATAAAATGGTAAATTAACTGAAATTATTTGCTTTGAAATGGCTAGGATTTTCAGTTGTCGAGGATTTACCACGTCATGCCGACCGTCGCAAGTGATGTATCTTTGGATGATGATCACCATCTCTTGCCATGGTTGTTGCAACATTGAAGGATGAATTCCTTTACCCGTTCGTACCAGCAGATCGCCTGGGTCCTGAAAGGCTTCAATTTCATTGTATAGAAAGATGCATTTTTTTGCCCATTTTTCCCCTTCCTTCAAAAGTTGAGTGACTTCGGCCAGGACTTCTTCTAAAACTGTCACGCTTATGCCTTTAACCATTGTGTTACCGTTCTGCAGATTTTGCAGAAACTCCAACGTTAGCTCTTCATGGAATACCTACAATTTTTTCAAGTGCTGTAACCAGCTAGCGCATTCAAGGATTTCATGGGCATGATCCGACACCATCAGCACTGGGGGCTCACTCTGAATTGATCTTCCATCCATAGTTGCTGCAATTGGGTTTGGTTCTTCTGAAGACAACTATGTTTTACCTTTGAAATGCAACAAAGAAACAATGTATATCACAACGATTATAAAGGAAATGACTCTACTTGGATAAGAATTATCGTTTTTAGTTAAGCCGTCCATCCTGTCAGCCACACTTAACGCAAGATTTTATGTTCTCATGCCCGCCATAATGGTTTTCATTCTTCGACCAATTGGAATTTCCTGCCAATTATCACATATCCCTGCACATCATGCAAACTTACTCCGGATGTAATCCGAATGATTATCATTCATTTATTCATAACGGGAATACGTGCCATCCATATGCAGGCCATCCCCCTCTCTAATGAGAGAAGGGAATCCATGTCCTTTCGGAACGCGAAAAACAAGCAAATAACTAATGTGATATAAATTTCAGCAACCACAAAAACACATCACACAAATCAATAAAGCATGTAAGCAACATGCATTGGCAGATGTGAATTGGCCAAAAATAACAACAGTAATATCAAGTCATTATGTCAAATATCTTACCATAAGCGGAATTAATCATATTAGCCTAATTGACGGTTTATATTTAATGACTGTCATTTAATACACAGACACATGGAGGATTATAAAAATCACCATGCTATGCAGCTTGTAAAAGTGCTACCAAATGGAATTTTTGTTTAAACATAGGGTCATCGGTGATAAGAGGTAGATTTCATATGGCAATGCAAGATAATACTTCAATACCACAGTAGAGCCACTGTTGCTAGCAAGAATTCATAGCCTCAGCAGGGTTGCTTTTTAACCCTCCCAAATGAGCCAGAGTCCTTTTTACTTTTTGATTATTATCACAAAGAGGCCACTATGCTGGCTTGGTGACTAAATAACCATAGTGCCACTCACCAGGGTGAAACAAAGATGATCAGACTGGCTCGTGATGAGACCCACTGTTCTTCTGACAATTTATTTATTAGGAAGATCATTACCTTGGTGTGGTAGCCAAATTGGAATGTCACCTATTACCTCCTTATGATCGTGGTAGGATGGCTCATGAAGAGACCCCCTATCCTCTTTGGACAATGTTATAAGCATTTTGCTATTTATTTCTATTTTTACAATTTTTCTTGTAAAAAGGGAGGCACATTTGCTCCTTAAGAGTTAGGGATGGTGTAAGAAGTAAGAAGATACCAATGGGAGTATTATACTCTTATCCCTTAACATTATATCAAGGAGTTTTATCCATTTGGAAGTATAAACATAAGCCAACGTGGATTAAAGGTAATGAATCATTTCCTAATGTGTTCCAAAAGAAAGGATATTCAGACAACCATTATAAAGATATGCCATATTATCTTGATGAATAAAGATAACCAACAAAAGGATTTTAGAGGTTATAATGACATTGTTATTACTATATATCTATAGAAAAGGCACGAATGCACATGGCACTTATTTGGAAAAAAGAAGAGGATCATTGTATAATGATTTGAGGGAAAAGGAACGAGAAAAATTCAACATTTAGCTTGCAACAAGGTGCAGCTCACTCTGCAAAATAAAAAAATCAAAGAAAATGAAAATGAATAAGGAAGAATGCATTGTTCAAAAACAATAGTCGTTCAATAGTGTGAACAACAAAAATAAATAAAAAGAACTAGTGTTATTCAATCAAGTGAACAACAATGGTTTAATAACTTGAACAATTAAAACTAATAAATGGAAAATATGTCGTTCAATCCATTGAATGACAGTTGTGAGAATACAAAAAAAAAATAGTGTTGTTCAATCAATTGAACAACAATCGTCCATTTGTTTGAACAAAAAAAAAAAAACATTGTTCAATGAAGTGCATAGCAAACATCTGCTAGCTTGAATGACAAAAAATATGTGTTGTTCAATCAACAGAATGCCAACGTTCACTTGTTTGAACAACGATAATCAAAAAAAAATGTGTTGTTTAATCAATTGAATGACAAATGTCCCATTGTTTGAATCAGCGAAAATCAGAAACAAAAATGTGTTGTTCAATCAATTGAACGACAACGTTCGTTTGTTTGAACATCATAAAAAATCTGTTGTTGAATCAATTGAACAACAAATATCAAATTGTTTGAACAACGAAAATCAAAAACAAAAATGTGTTGTTCAATTAATTGAACGGCAATGTTCGCTTGTTTGAACAACATAAAAAATGTGTTGTTCAATCAATTGAATGACAAACGTTCAATTGTTTGAACAACAAAAATCAAAAACAAAAATGTGTTGTTCAATCAATTGAATGGCAATGTTCGCTTGTTTGAGCAACAAAAAAATGTGATGTTTAATCAATTGAATGGAAAACGTTCAATTGTTTGAACAACGAAAATGGGAAGAAAACAAAAAATGTGTTGTTCAATCAATTGAACAACAAACGTCTAAGTGTTTAAACAACAAAAAATGTGTTGTTCAATCAATTGAACGACAAACGTCCCATTGTTTGAACGACAAAAATCAAAAACAAAAATGTGTTGTTCAACCAATTGAATGACAATGTTCGCTTGTTTGAATAGCATAAAAAAATGTGTTGTTCAATCAATTGAACGACAAACGTCCCATTGTTTGAACAAAGAAAATAAAAATGTGTTGTTCAATCAATTGAATAGAAACGTTCACTTGTTTGAACAACAAAACAATGTGTTGTTCAATCAGTTGAATGGAAACGTTTGATTGTTTGAACAACAAAAACACAAAGAAAAGAGTAATTCCTACAAAGTTATGTACATTAATTGCAATTTTTCAAGCAATTTCAATTTTTTAAAGAAAAAGTTGTTGGGTTATCATTCCCTGCAGCTAAAATTTGCATGGAGGGGTCCTTGCATACTTGCTTACAAAAAGATTCTTTGGTAAGCAGTGGATGATAGAGGCGAACTTGATGCCCATTTACCTTAAAGGAATGGATGGATACATCTATGGTAGTTAAGGTAAGAGTACCATTCTTATGCACTTCTTGAACATCATAAGGGTCGAGCCATCTTGTTTGCAACTTGCCTGGGATGTCTTGGAACTTGGAATCGTACAGAAGTGCCCAATCCCCTTTTTGAAACGTTTTCTTCTTGATAAGGTTGTCATGCCATTTTTCCCTTTGTTGTTGTATGGTTGCAGTTATTTGCAGAGCAAGCAGTGGATCTTCATCTAGTTTGTTAATTTGTTGAAGATGCTTGGTTTGAGCTTTTGTTAAGTCCAGACCTACTTCGTGGGATATCCTTAGAGTCTTTATTTCGAATTCGATTGGAAAATTGGTTCTTTACTGAACACAAGCTGGTAAGGAGAGTATCCAGTAGTATTCCTCCAAGTCATACAATAGGCCCACTAGGCCTCTGGCAGTCTAGTAGTCCAATCTTATCAGTGCGTTGAGACTGTTTTAGTCATAATTTATTCTATAACCTTGTTGGTGCTTTCTACCTGCCTGTTTTCCTATCGGTGATATGAAGAAGTGATCCTGTGTGTGATATGATGGTTTCTGAGTGTGGTAGTAATCTTGTTACCTGTGAAATTCTTTCCCCCATCTGTGACCACTTCTTGTGGTAATCCATACCGCGCAAATAGCCCAAAAAGGAAGTTAATCACTGCTTCCTATGTGGTTCTTGGTAAATCTACTGTTTCCACCCTTTTTGTTAGATAATTCGTGGCTACCAGTATGTAAGCCTTCTGATTTAAAGGCAGGTGAAACGGGCCTACAAGTCTAATGCCCAATGCTCAGAGGGTTCTATGACGAATTGTGGCCGTAGAAGCATTTCATCAGATTGACCAGGCTGACCCATCCTTTAGCAACTGTCGCAGGCCTGGGCATATTTTTTAGCGTCCTTAAAAATAGTGGGCCAGTAATAGCCCATTTGTAATACCTTATGTCCTATCCTTCGGTCTACAAAATGTCCCCCACAAGGCTCGTCATGGCAAGCCTTCAAGATTTCATGGATCTCATCTTCATAGATACATCTGTGTATACACATGTCAGCCCCTGTATGAAAAAGATATCCACTTATCCAAGAGAACCGGGCGCTACGCTAAATAATCAATTTTCTTTCCCTTGTTGTTAAATGTTTAGGTAGCTTTCCTACTACCAGATAATTTTCCACATATGTGTATCATGGTGTCTTAACTGCCACAATAAACAGGTGCTCATCCGAGAATTGGCCATCTACCACCAATGGATCATTAACCTTCAGAATTTGATATAGAAAATCAGTAACGGGATTCTCCTTTCGTGGATGATCCTTATTGGTAATGTCAAACTCTTGCACAAGTAATAACCATTGTGTTACTCGAACATTTGTGATGGGTTTATTAGCTACATATCTAATGGTAGAGTGATCAGTGTACACAAAGACTTGGTAGCCAGTTATATAGTGCCTATATTTATTTATTGCATAAATAACTACTAGAAATTCTTTTTCTTTCACTATGTAATTGAGTTATGTAGGGTTGATATTTTTGCTTATGTAATATATAGCATAAGGTTTCTTGTTCTCCTCCTCACCAAGGATAGCACCTATGGCTACATCTGATGCGTCTGTGGAAATATGAAAAGGTAGCGCCCATTTTGGTCCACGTAATACTGGCCATGTTAAGACAAGTTTCTTTAATCCTGCAAAATCTATGTCACATTTGTCAGACCAACTGAAATCAATATTCACAGTTAGAGTGTATAAGGGTGTCGTAATCTGTGAGAAAATCTTAATAAATCTGTGATAATAACTTGCATATCCTAGGAAACTACTTACCTTTGTTTGGGTGCAAGGGGTAGGCAATAAGAGAATTACCTATATTTTTGCTGGGTCTACCCATATTCCTACTGTAGAGATGTAATGCCCCAGGATCACACCCTCATTCATCATCATGTGACACTTGACATTACTTAAACATAACCTGGTAGTGATGCATCATTCTAAAAAAATTTCTACCATTCGTAATGCCTGATCAAAATCATCCCCATATGGAGTAAAATCATCCATACATACCTCTAGTCCTTCATTTAATTAGATCAACAAATATGCTTAGTATAGCTCTCTAAAACATGGTCGGGGTGTTGCACAACAAAAATGGTAATACTTTGTATGCGAATGTGCCCCAGGGACAGGCGAAGGTCATTTTTTCCTGGTCTTTAGGGGCAATCTGGATTTGATTGTACGCACTGCAGCCATCTAGAAAGGAGAAGAAATGCTTTCCTACCAACATATCGAGGACCTGATCAATGAATGGGAGGGGAAAATGGTATTTCTACATTGCCTTATTTAGCTCTCTATAGTCCACACAAATACGCCATTTCCTGTTTTTCTTAGGGACTACCACGAAAGGGGAGACCCATTTCCTGTCTAAGATGGGATAAATAAAGTTTACATCTAGTATCTTATGTAATTCTTCTTTCAAGATATCCTTGAGGTGAGGATTCAACCTCCGTTGAGGCTACTGGATGGGTCATGCATCTTTCTTTGTATAAATGTTGTGTGTACATAACTGCGGATCTATCCTTTTCATATCAGGATAATCCCAAGCAAAAGCCCCTTTATTTTTCTGTAATACTTGGATAAGATTTTTCTGTCGTTCACTTTCCAGATTAGCAATTATATTTAGAACTTTTCCTAGTTCAATCTCAACTATTTTACTATTCTGAACAACACTTGTTTATGGTCGTCTGTGTCCTTTAGGGGATCTTCCATGGCTTCATTATCAAGAATCGCTTTCAGCATCTAACACTCTACATTAGTTTTCTGAATTATAAAACTATTGATAAAATCATCTTCAGTTTGATCTTTAAATTCTAGCACTTCCGCTACTATGAGTGGTGAACGGATGCTCTCTTCTAGGTACATTGGTGGTTGCTTACATATTTTTACAATGGGAAAACTTTGCCTGGAAGGAGGGTATAACACCCGATTTTTTATAGCGTCTCCCTTTGTGATTGCCATGCTTCCTTCTCGGTAGCCAATATATGCATCAGCTATTTCTAGCCAAGGTCATCCCAGAATCAAAGGATGTCCATCCAGCCTACTCCTTGGGTTTATAACTAGGAAATCTACTGGATATTCCCATGAGTCAACAAAAACTATAATATCTTGTAAGTCTCTTTTGGTCTCACCACTGACTGATCGGAAAGTTCTAATAAAGTGGTAGTTGGTTCTAAGGCTGTGATACCTAGTGCTTGACAAGTTTCTGTTGTTAGTATGTTAATGGCAACTCCTATATCAACTAGGGTGTTTGGAAAAGAGCGGCCACATATCTGAACTATTACTATGGGATTTCCAAGTTCTTCATATTTTATGGGAGTTTCCCCTCCCAAGAGTAAATTGGATAAGGTTCCTATGACATGAATAGTGGATGAGGTTTTACCTTCATCACAGGCCTTGTTACACATAATTCTTTGATGGTCTTGGCATAGATGGGAATGTCTTTAATAACCTGGAGGAGAGGAATATTAATACACAAAATTTTCAGTTCCCCTTAAAAATCAAAATCGGGATAAGTGATCAGTCTAGGTATCACTAGCCTTTCAGGGAATGAAGGAGAAGTGACCATAAGTTTTTTAGGGTCATCATGTTGATCTGTTTCTTCCTCGTGCTTTGATTTAGTATTATTTACAAGTGGTGGAATATGTACAGATGATGGAATATGTATAGGTGGAGTTACAGTTTCAATTGAAGGTTGGTCCTTGTTTTCCTCAGGGTTTATGACCCGCCTTGACCTTAATTTGAGTTCATTACATTCTTTCTGCTCAATATCATATTCTGGATTTTCAATAACCTATACCAACTGGAATGGCCTATTATTAGGATTCGGTTTTGGCTGAGTTGGTAACTGTGACCACATAAGAGGTTGAGAATTATGTTGTAATGTATAAGGAACTATCAATGCGGTTTGAGGTTGGGGGCCTATTCCCGTAGGTACATTGGATATCCCTAGAGGTCGCTGCCAGTTTGTAGACCAATTCGAGTTTTGCGAGGTGGAGGTAGGCCACTGGATTGATAGGGATTGCCTTGCCAGGCAGGAGTAAAAGGCGAATTTGACTAGCCATTCCCTCGAAAAGATTGTGCTGGCTAGGGTGTCATAGGGAATGGTGGACTTTGCTAGTTTGGGTAGGATTATTGGCCTTACTAGGCTGCCCCAAGGTTCTGTTGTTGATTAAACTATGTTGAAGGAAAAAATTGGGATGCGTCTTGTGACATACTTGTAGCTTTGGCTTGCCATTGTCGACGTTGGTTCATCAAATATATCGGTTCTGTTTCCTCATCTGCTTCTTTGAATACTACTTTCAACCTGGGTAATGATGGACACTGTTCAGTATTGTGATCCTTAGTACAAATGGCGCATGTCTGAACCATGTCTAATAGGCATTCCCATTGATTGTGCTTCTTTCCACAACGTGGGTAGAAGATGGCCAAATTTTGTTCTACTAAAGCTTGTTATTGTTTGGCTTGTAGAACATCCAATTGTGTTGTAAGAGGGCCTAGGATATCTGTCCTAAGATCTTCTAGGAGGTTGCCAATCTCCACCTGCATTATACCGCCACTATGTGGTTTGTTTCCTCTTCTCATTGGATCTCGGCTAGCTTCTCTTGTATGTGTGCTCCCTCATGAACACTTGATACACAAACGAATGATTTCACCATACTCTTATTGAGAAATATCTCCTTTTCCCATTAAATTTAAAGTTTCTATCCATTCTTCTTTCATTCCTTTAATCAATATAGCTCTTAGGACTTCTTTCGGTAGCGTAATGTGTGGACATCTCAGAAAATTATAATTAAATCATTCTACATATTCTTCTAATGTCTCGTTATCTTTTGTAGTGATCTTGAAAATCTCATCTTGCAGTTCCCTAGTTTTACAAAAGTCCTGATATCTTTTAAGGAAGGAGGTTTTCATTTCGTCCCAAGAATTGATGGTTCACCCACCTAGACCCATAAACCATCTTAAAGCTGCCCCTTTCAAAGTGGAAGGGAATAATTTCAGTTTTTGGGGGTCAATGGTATAGTCGTACCCTCTACAGAGGACATCAAACTCAAACAGGAAAGCATCAGGATCCTTTGTGATTATCCCATGAAAGGTTGGGATGTTCTACAGAGGAATGGCCTTCATATTAGCATTGGCCACCTGGTTAAGTATGGGGTATTCTAATGTCAAAGTTTGACCTTGGGGTGGATGTTCTACCATTTGATCAAAGATATGCCAATAGTCTTCAGGAATTTCAAGGGGTGCTTCTGTAATAAATAGAGAGTTAGCAACTCGAGCAAGTTTTATAGCACTACCTAAGTCTGGAATCTCAAGAGATCCTTGCTCCAACAGTTGTGGTTCTGTTTTAGTAGCCCCACTAGTTTCTCCTTTTCCTTCTCATAAATTACAAGATTTTCCCTCCTGTAGAGGATCAGAGGGTAGGATTATTGTAGCTTGAAAACTCTATTCCGATCCTACTTGGCTTTGAATCTTAGTATGAGCTGGAAATGGTGGGCTTGCTGCTTAAGGGATAGTAGTAGAACTTTTTCCAGATATAACCTAGAATCCTACTGATGCTTGAGACTCTGCTCTTCTTATGATTTCATCTACAAAGGTTGTTCTCCCAAGGTTCACCGATCCTTTGGGTTTTGTGGATTTTGGTAGAGGATTCTGTTCTTTCTCTAGCTTTTTATTCCTAGTCGTTCATAAAACAAATTCCTATTTAACCTCTAAAATTTTGTTGTAAAGCAGGCAGGTAAGAAAGCACTTTACTTGCTAGGTATGCAGGTTTTTACCTTCTATTTTTAAAACCCAGTTTTCTTATAGCAAGGGAATAGGATTAATCACTTTAAACACTCTCCCCGGCAACAACGCCAAAATGGTGGCTCACTAAGATGTCTTTTTACAGGCAATATTAATCCCTACATTAGTTGTCAACTTGAGGTAAGTCTTTCTATTTCAAGAGTGCCAACACAGTATGTGAAGTGAAGTTAGAGGTTATCTAATGATGAATCGTTGCAATTATTAAAGTCCAATTCTTCAATCTAGTTCACACAACTCTGCAAAGAAACTATTTATGAAAGGAATGTTCGTAACACCCTATGTAATTCCATACAACTTGTTTAGAAACCAATTGGAACTTGAATGAAAATGAGAATTACTCAAATAAGCTTGAGACTAATCACACTTAATCAAGTAAAGAAGCTATGATTACTGAGCACACCACTCAACTCAAATCAATCTGTATTGCTAAATGACAATAACAATCGGCAATTGAACAACGATCTGTAAGTGAACAACAATAACTATAAAATATTCCTAACTGATAAACGTTCTATATTGCAATCCATAGAAGTTACTCAGTTTTGTTCCTTAAGATCTATGACAAAATTCATTCGATTGAACATCAATCAACCATACATTCACTTATTCTAATTAGAATGCTTACTTAAGTTTATCTCACAATTTCACTATAAAGCTAAGTGAACATCAGCATAGGTTAACATAAATATTCAAGATAAGCAAGAGAATTAAACATTAAGTCAAATATAAGGACTGAATGTAAACTATAACACAAAGGAGTAGCGAAACTTCTTGTGACTAGTCCCAGAGTCGCCAGAAGCCTCTGCTTAGTAAAAGCTCAAAATACAGAGATGTATTATGCACAAACTCCTTTCATTAACTTCAAAGTAACATCTGAAAGAATCATTGAATTAACAACGTTTGTGCTCTCAAAATAATAATTACATATCAATAGTCTCCCCCTCATCTAGTTGCCTTTTAGCGTTAGATAACATGAAAGGGAAACTTGGATAACAACCAATCCTTAGGATCAGGAGATCCTAAGGATTTCGCCATATGAAATCTGATCATATGATAAAATAGGAGTACTCGAGCTAATCTTCCGCTTCCTTGTTTGCCCCAGACGCTGTGGCTTTTCCCTTTATGGCCTTGTGCTATCCTGCCAACTGAATACCTTTTGCCCAATCGTATCTCTACATACAAAAATAACAAAGAATCAGTTTTTCATACTTAATTCTCCTATTCTATCACCAACTAGTTTCTTCCAACTTTGACTAATATTTTCCTCATTTTTCTATAGAAAAAGATAATATTATAAGTATGATCGATAAATGAAGAATTAAGTGACAAGAAATCATACCTTTTCCTCATCCCAACAGAAAATATAGCTTGCATCATAAGTGGAAGTACAAAATGATTAAATGAAGCTAAACAAAACAATATTTGATAAATTAAGTTTTACAGGGTAGATAGAAAATATTGATGGCTTGCATGTGTTTGAAGCTATGGAACTTCTTTTGCATGTTCATAAAATAAATTTGTAAGCCACAGGAAAATGTGTTTCTTGTCTTTTATTTGCAAATATTGACAAGTTATGTGAATTAAGAGTTGCTTGAAGAAATGGATAAACCAATATACAAAGAATTTAGAGCCTGAGTGAGCCTTACAAATCATGAGGCCTATGTTGAATTTAAATACCTTGTCTGATTATTCCAACTTGGATGCCTCGTAAATAAATAAATAGATTTTGATTTTCTACCTTCAAAATGAGAGGTTGTTTTGGTACAATTTATCCATATTTATTCTTGATCACCTCCTCTTACTATAGACAACATTAATTAGCACAATGAATTTTTTTATAGTTTTAAACATGTGTTTACAAAGGAATATGAAAATTTTGTACATAAATTTTGAATTTATATGTGAATTAAGATCCACCCCTAAATAAACTATGCAATATTCTTATGACTGCTAAGGTTTTTGCATACAACTCACAGCACGGCCTCTTGACGGATCATATCCCCTGACGAATCAAATTTTCTCTCTGAAATAGTTGTTGGCCACCAGTTCAACTAGATCATATTGGTAGCTAAGAGGCATGATCATGACTACCCCCTCCCCTCCCCCCACCTAGGGCTGAGGGGTCGTAGTCCTTCAGGGGCGCGTGAATCATACCCTGTTTGTGCAAGGATAGACGAACCCAACAAAGTCTACTGCTTCACAAAATGATGAATAAACCCCTGGCATCGGAGCATACTAGCAAGTGATCGAAGGGAAAAATTGATGTTGGACATGAGCAACAGCCAACCCTAAGTTTGTAATCCACAACAACCATCTGAAGAAAAGCTTCCAGTATATGAAAGATCATGCTATGATCTAGAAATCTCTAGGCATTTGGCCCAAGGAGCAAAACATCTTAATGTGGATCCAGCAAAAATGGGAACAATGAGGGAAAATTCAGCTCCAACTCTGAGAAAAAGGGTTCTTTACAATCATCTTCACAAATCTAGAAGATAGACAACACATCTTCAAAAATGGGCCATATTTTATGGGTAGTGCAAGGTTTTTCATCAGGTACTAGGAGGAATGCTATAACCTTCATAAGGAAGAATTCATAGTAGCTCCAATATGGGTGCGACTTTACTCCCTACTGGATGACTTATGGGAGTAGGACATCCTTGAAGGCATCATCAATTCCATTGGACAATTCCTCAAAATCTCTGAGGTTACTAAAAGGCAACGCCATGCAGCCTTTGCCCAGATATGTGTGCATATGAATATATCACAACCTCTTCCAGAATCAATAGAATTAATCTACCATGACACTACCTAGATCCAGCCTCTTGATTATGGACATGTCCCATTCAAGTGTCGAAGGTGCCATGAATATAGCCATTTATTCAGAGATTCCACCCTGACTAAGATGGACGAAGCCAGATTTTCTACTCAACATCGAGATGCAGAAGAGTTCCAATAAGTCAGAGGACATCGTCCTTTCCCGAACCATATCCCCCAAGATCTAGTGAAACCACACCCAACGTATGGTGAGACTTAGTAGGCTTGGATGACTTTGCCCACCATGGTCCTGAAACCCTTGATGGTTCCTAGCCTGAGCAACCCTTTTTCTGCCCTAGCAAACCTGGATCCTGATCAGGACAAGACAAGGGAGGAGATTCCCTGCTCCTCTAAGGAGATCTCCTAGTCCATGGAAGTCAACAAGCAACCCCTCTCCCTAGGGGAAAACATTGCATCCAAGTGAAAGATGCCAAACCATTCAAAGGATGATCAAAGGGTTAAAGATGTACTTACCCACATAAGCAAGATCCTAGAAGTAGAAGAGAGGAATAAAATATTAGGCGTAGAAGAGAAGATAATGTTGGAGATATTCAAAGCTTGGAGTAAAGCAGATGAAAAAGGTAGAAATTTGAATAATATAACACTTATTCACAGATATTATCCTGATTATACACTATTTGCGGAATGCATGCATAATACATAACCTCCTCTACCATGGATCATCAATTTGCGGAATTAAAAAAAACAATCGCATGCGCACATTGAAACATAAATCACACATATCAACATAGTATGTAATGGGGAAATCATACAGCTGAAAACCCCCAACTATCTGTATATTATAATGATAGAGAACATGTAACAATACATAGTACAATACTCATCACAAGTACTCAATACTATCTCCACATGCTACACACAAACTAGCTCAGATTTGAACAAGTCACAGGTTCAAATCTCCTCCATTGTTTGCCTGCCTCTACTGCACAATCCAAGTTGAGAATAGATGAGATCCAAGTTCGAATCCCCTTGGCTAGTACTGCACAATCCTCATTGGCAATCTCAATCAATGACTGTGCAAATCTCATGCACAACTATAGTCACAACTAATAGTAGTCTCACCCTTTCACCCACCTCTAACACTTGTCTGCACTGAACTGTCCATGCACTGAGTTAACTGATGTATTCTTTAGTTGATTTATGAGTTAATAATTACTGAATTAATTAATAACTAATTCACACCACTCATCACTAGTGTATTTTTCAGTTAGACTAAATAAAACTAGTTCAACTAAGTCAAACTGAACACAACTCCATCAACTCCTCAATCAACTCCACCAAACTCAATCACTTGAGTTCTAACTGAAGTCCATCATGCAATAGCTCAAGTAACCCATATGAAAAGTGTATTTCCTTCTGGCAGTTGCATGTGCCACATCCGTAGCTCGAACTAAAGTGTTGCAAGAGGATAAGATAATGTTTATAGTCCAAATATTAAGAGCTAATAATATTCAACTGTTCTATTTTTTGA
>APFE030045341.1:35488-70438 GCA_000404065.3 Pinus taeda | reverse complement strand
TTCATGTTATTTTTATTCATAAAAACATTAAAATATGAAATGGGTCCCTTTAAAATAAAATTGATATCAAAACTTTTACTTAACAAAGGTCCGATAATCAAAGGAGCGCTTTATAAAAAACCCTTTTAAAGCAATATCCATTTAAAAAATAAATAAAGCAAATATTTGGTCATTGCGATAAAGCGATCGCAAGATCGCATATCGCAATGACATGAGGAACACAACATAATGGCATAAGGCTTTCCGCCGATGCGATATAGTATTCGGCGATACCCAATGCACTACCAAAAGCACCCCATATCAATTCCCCGATGCGATAAGCTATCGGCAATCGGCAATCGGCAGTTCCCCTTTGTTTTAATATCATTGCACATATGCTTTTCGCCGATGCGATATAGCAATCGGCGATCGGCGGGTCCCCTTGTTTGAAACTTAATGCACATAAGCCTTTCGCCAATGCGATATCGCAATCGGCGATCGGCGATACTCAAGGCATTTTTAAGCCAGACTTGTTATAGCCCTCGATGCGATGCGATAAGGCACGGTTTTCAATAAAAAGCCGTTAAAGTGATTGGAAAGCTCAATTTACTATTATTTAAGGCATAATCACTCCCGCTCGGCCGCCAATATGTCCATTGCATGCTTAAAGAGATCTTTCGACCAAATATTGATATAGCGGGCATTTATAAGGTGGTAGGCTCTATACAGTCATTTAATAGATTCATGTCCTAAGATCTGCCCATAGATTGTCTCCGCGCCTATTTTAAAAGCAGAATATATCAGTGCTTATCTATTCATTTGCTATCAATTGTAAGTTTTATCGCTATCTCTCTGTGTTACGCCAAATTGCCTCTCTGTGCAGAATTCAGTCTTAGACAGGAGTTCGGGGATGATGGGTAAGAAGTCGAAGAAAATCGCAGGTGCTTCCAATCCACCAGTCGCAGGACAAGCCGCAGCAAACAGAAAAAAGGGTCTAGTATCCGACACAACCTGCGCAGGCCTCGCCAGAGTAACTTGGCAAGGGACTTATGACTTAATAGAGGCCGAGAAACCAACACAGACGGTAGAAGAAGCTACCGCGGATTCGTTAAAAAAGTCGGACTGCACTCTCAAGGATTTGGCTGATTCTTTCCTCCATAGGATAGCAGCAAGGGAGCAAATTCTCCCATATACAGATGTTGTGCGATGGGCGATTGAAGAAATCCCCATCATAGACAGAACTTTCAGCACAAGGGATGGAAGGATTTTTGGGTCATTTAAGCCAGAAGACCTGAGGCAAATGTATCATTTGCCTAAGCTGGAGAAGATATACAATAGTGCCTTCTTGGAGAAGTTTGCGAGCGAGAATGAGATTGAGTCCGAACCTATCAAGGACTGGAGGCAAAATCCAAATAAACACAAGAACGAATCCTCCGGTAAGTACTCGGTCGACTCTTTGGCTTCTCCTTATTGCTATGCGGGTATAATGATGTGTAGATTGTGGGGTTTACATGATTTTGCCATTTTTACCATTGAAATGGTTCCTCTTATGGAGGCGGCAGTGAACAACACGATCTATCCTTTCAGATAAGCTAGCAGTAGCTGTTAGTGACTTTAGGAATAAAACTAGAGTCACTGAGAGGAAAATTCCCCCATTCTACTATAGTGCATATATCCTTGATACCTTGTGTTTCAATTCCAAATTCCCTATTCTTGGTTGGAGGTGGACTACACAGGACCCCTCGCCCATTCATATTTATCATTGCAAGATGTGGAAGTCATCCTATAAAAACCACTTGTATCAGATTTGTAATGGTTTCATGGTTCCCGTTTATTATTTAATTTTTGATAAACCCATTTCAAGGATCTCCTACCTAGCCTCTTTTGACTTGCCAGCAGTGGCTAATTGGTTTGGAGAAGAGCATTTTACTTATATTAGAGTCTTTGGCAGCCAAGCCAATCCTCATGTCCTCCCCTTATATGTTCCTGATAAATTGCTAGCAAGGGAAATTGCATACCAGATTACAGCTGAGAGTACTACACAGACTCTCAAAAAGGAGAAGAAAAGAGGCTGGCCTACTTTTACCTTCAGATGTGGTGTCTTCACCCTGCATGATCTCAAACATGCGGAAAAAGAAGCCACAAAGATTCAAGCTCTAAATCTGGCTACAATCCCGAATAGAGCATTTGACCCAAAGCGAACTGCATATGCCGCTTTGGAACATGCCAAATTAGCAACATTTGATCATAAAGAAGATATGTTCGATGACGTGTTCTCTTCAACTGAATCAACAGGTCAAGCCAAAGAAATCGCCAAGATGAGATACAACGATGAAGGGTTAACTGAGTTTAATAAACTTAGAGAGCAGAGGTTGCAAACTCTGCCTCTAGATTTATTAACGCCAACCCAAGCAGCATCATCAAGCAAGCCTAGCCAGCAACAGACAAAGGAACCTCCTGCTACAATGAAAGCAAATAATAGCGAGCAGGAGGAACAACAAAGGAAAGACCAAGAGGAGAAGCTGAAGAAAGAACAGGAAGAGCGGTTAAAGAAAGAGCAGGAAGATAAATAGCGAAAAGTGCAGGAAGATAAACAACGCAAAGAGCAGGAGGATAAACAACAAAGAGAGCAGGTGGAGAAACAACGAAAGGAACTGGAAGAGCAACAAAAGAAAAAACAAGAACAATTGCTGAAGGAGTCTCAATCTAAACAGACCACCACCGATACCAATGTGGGTACTATCACAGACCCTGAATTGCAAAAGGAATGGCAGCAGTTCAGCACCATTATCAGTGGAGGGAAAGAATAAAAAAGTACCGATACTCCTAAGACCAGCGATATGTAGGATGATACCTCATCCCACGTTCTGAGTGGAACCAACGGCCCACCTAAAGATATTGAAGTAATTCCGAAAGGTCCCAGTGACCAAATCATTCTACAAGTAGAAGATATTCCACCATTGGATGTCTTCTATAGCCCAAGGCACATAGCAGTGGTAAAACGATCGAGGAAGAGACGAAGGCTTGATCAACCTTCTATCTTTCTAGAACAAACGGTCACGGGCAATGTAGTGTGGAAGGAGAAACTGGATCCCTCCGATGATTTGACTAAATTGTCACAGTACGCTGGAGCTTATTCAGCTGCAATCATCGACAAAGCATCGGAGGTAAGTCTTTTATTAAAGACTAAAGACCAGGAAATCTTCACGTTACAAACATAATTAGCTGAGATAAAACAGAGGGTAATGCAAGCGGAGGAGCAGTTAGCAGCACAAAAACAGAGGACAGCGCAGGCAGACGAGTAGTTATTGATGCAACAACAGATAAATAACCAATTGGCTCAGCAATTGGAAGCAGAGAAACAGAGGATTGATCAGGCAGCGATCCAGAAACAGAACGAATTAACGAAGGCTTTAGAAAAATTGAAAGCAGCGAACGAGCAATTGGTGAAAACCAAGGATGAGCATATCGCTCAAATAACAGCACAACTAGAGAAGCTTAAAGGAGATTCGCAGATAACAGAATTCAGGAAAGAGGCAATGTTGATAAGCAATGTGCTGATATCACAAGTTAAACTCTTGTGTCAACAAATCTCTCAAGCGGAGCCACTCTGTGAATTAACTACATCCATAAATGAGCAGGTAGAGAAAGAAAGGGATGACTTGAATCAAGCCGATGAAGCTATTACTTCATATCTTGAATGGAAAGATTCGAAATCGGGAAAAGCCTCCAATTTTCCAAGAATACTTGAGGTTCATAAAGATATACTTTTCACGGAATGGCACACATAGGTGTTAAAGGCAGAGAGAGCAGCTTCAAGGTGTAGGTTAACTTCTAGCAATTTAGTTGATCTAGTTAACGACACTCTCTACATAGCAAACATGATTTCCCAGTGTACACCCAGAAAGATTACTACAGCAAATGCATTGGAGCAAACGTGTTATCCAAAGTTAGAAGGCAGAGGAAGATTAATCGCTGGAGTTAATAGTTTAAACATGGAAACATATTGGCACTTCCTAGTCAAGCCTCATGAACAAAGAGCCGCCCTCAAATGTTTAACAGATGCCATCCAGTGTATGATTCTCGACATCCAAGACGCCACCTACGCTGCCTAGCTTAGTTCGCGGCTCAACAAACCTCCAGAAATTGAGCCGATGCTTGCCATTAATCAGCTCAGATTCAAAGGAAAGCAGCCGACCGAATGAATCATCCTCCAGCTCCCCAGATCGCCAGCCGAAATAACAACAAAACTTATTGATATCAGCTTAAGTAGCATTTCTGTTTTATAGATATTTAGATTAGTATAGTATTTAAAGACCCTTTCATGTTTTTAGAAAGGGTCGTAAAATTTTGTAATAGACTTAACAGACTGAAGTTTGCACTATTGTGCTTCAGCCTTTATTCTTTTATGAAACTCGACCAGTCGTTCTTACTTTAATGGAGAAATTTCTTTATACAATTGTGCACTATTGTCGTTGATTGAGGAATGTTTATGTGTTAAGGGAAGAACCACACATAGCGATTGATATCTGGGAGTGGCAAGCAGTTCAAATGGTATTTCTATCTTTGTCTGAGGTCATTCTGTGTATGTGAATTGTTATGCAATTATTCTTGCTATCATTGATTGTATGCATGCGCTATAACAACAAATCTTATTCATTCCACTATTGGGTGTTTATATGATGTGCCTTTACCTTTAAATCATGTATATGATAATGATATGAATGTATAAAGTGTAGTAATTTCGCTTCAATCGCTACGCTTAACTATTTAAGCACAACAATCTTAAATGATCCAATATCTATGTCTTAAAGATAAAGTCATCTATATGTTTGTCTTTTAGACATAGAGCATCAAAAGCTATGCTTTAGAGCTCAATAGATTCCCGGGATAATTTCATTTACTTATATTTCTGTCAATAGTTCCAGCCTTCCGCCTGTCACTAGTGTTATTTACAAAGAATTCACTCATCCCATTTATTTATTTCCGGGAAACTGGTCCCATTACCCCCAGTCGGAGCCACTATCCCAAATGGAAAAGGAGCTGTACTAAGGTCAGGACTGGGTGGTTTCCCCAATGTTGTTGTAGCGATTTTCGAGGCATCAACAAAACCCAGTCTACGGTTACGAAAGCGATGATGATTTGGACTACTTATATAAGATAACAGTGTGAGACCAAGATTGGGTGAATCTTATAGCGGATGGATGAATTACATGGGATCGCAAGAGTTCCTGAAACTCATACTCGGACAAAGAATTAGAGCGCTGGCAGAATCGACTACATGAAGTAACCACACTGAGTTGTAACATGATGACCTGGTCACTACTCTATGTGTCGTCAGAGGTAAGAAATTTGCCCACTTATGATGGCTTGAATGATGTGGATGTTTTTTTGGATGCATTTGAGAGGGAAGTACCAGAGAAGCAGCGCTTGTAGGCTTTGGACTGGGCACTATGCCCTACGCCCACGAGATGGTGGGTTATGCACAAGGGTAGTTTTGATGATGAGAACATGCTTTAGGAAGCTGAAGGTATGAGTGACAGACAAGTATGATGGGAAAGATGATCCATGCACACACTTGGAAAAATGGGCTAAGGCCTATGGAGTGAAGCCCTAACCTGAATGGGTGCACTTGTTTTGTCACACCTTGGATGTCATCCCGATGAACTGGTACTTGGAGACAGAGCTCTGCCATGGCACAGGAAAATGGAATATTTTGTGCAAAGGGTTCATAATGATGTTCATCTTTGAAGATGGGTTTGACTATATTGACGAAGCGCTACAAGAATTTAAAGCAACAATCTTTAGGATACCGCAGGATCCTTTGGATCTGGTTCATCCTGATTAGATTACTCAGTTGATCCACGTGCTAGAATGCTATAAAATGATTGCTAAACAAGAAGGCGAGAACCCATGAAAGATTAATATCCCTAAAACCGAGGGTCACCACAAGGTAGAGGGACCGTAGATCGAGAATCCTGATATAACCATGCCACTAAAAATGAAATAGGTAAATATTGGTACGGAGGCGGAGCCCAAATTCGCGAAGATTGGAGATTACTGGGATGACACAATGGTAGATAAGGTTGCCAAATTTCTCCATGAATACCAGGATTTGTTCCCTACCATGTTTACGGAGTTAAAGGGGATAATAGGAGACCTGAGCATTATCAAGATCACGTTAAAACTCGACGCGAAGCTAGTTAAGAAAAGACCTTACCATCTTAATCTGAAGTATAAGGAGAAGGTCCACTTAGAGTTAGATAAGATGCTCTTGGCAGGCATCATTGAGCCCGTAGAAGAATCTGATTGGGTAAGCCCAATGGTGGTACAGGAAAAGAAGCAGAAGGATGAAATAAGTATATGCGTAGATCTCAAGAAGTCGAATGATGCTCGTGTGCATGATCCTTTCCTGAATCTGTTCACTGATGAGGTATTGGATAATGTAGGTGGGCAGGAAGTGTACTCCTTCACTGATAGGTTTTTTGGGTACCATCAGATCAAAATCATGCCTCAAGATAGAAGCAAGATGACCTTCGTGAGTAAATGGGGATGTTTTCAATACACTATAATGCCTTTTGGATTAAAGAATGTGCCTATGATTTTTTCACACGTAGTCATTCTTGCATTCAAAGACTTCATTCATAAGCTTATGGAGGTGTACTTTGATGACTGGACTATGTTTGGGTTGGTAAAACACCATGTGGTAAGTTTGGGCTTAATGCTAGATACTTGTCGAAGCTACTAAATTGTGCTCAATCTGAAGAAATGTCTGTTTTGTGTTCCTTTTGGGACTATCCTAGGTCATGTGGGTTGTAGACAGGGACTGATGGTAGATCCCATGAAGATTGCAGTGATACTTAACTTGGAGGCACCGAGGAGTGTGAAACAGCTGCACGCAACCTTGGGACATACTGGGTACTACAGGAAGTTTATCAAGGGCTATGCCCAGATCACTGCGCCTATAGAGAATTTGTTGAAAAAGGATGTCACGTTCTATTGGAATGAGGAATAACAGAAAATCTCGGATGTATTGAAAGGAAAAATGGTCACCGCACCAATTTTAGTCTTCCCAGATTGGAAGAAGGAGTTTCATGTACATGTAGATGCATCATGTATAGCACTGGGAGCAGTACTGACACAGGCCGGCGGAGGAGAATTGGACCATCCTATAGCGTTTGAAAGTAGGAGATTATCCAAGGTTGAGAAGAACTATTCCACCACTAAGCGCGAAGGATTAGCCATGGTATACGCGCTCCAGAAGTTTAGACACTATTTGTTGGGTGGACATTTTAAGATGTATACAGATCATTCTGCGTTGAAATACTTGGTCAATAAGCCTGTGTTGGGGGGATAATCTGTAGGTGGTTGTTATTGTTCCAGGATTATGATTTTGAAGTTATTATGAAGCCTAGATGACTAAACACAACACCAAACCATCGGTCGCGCATCGAAATGGGGGAAGAGTCCACTAATTTCGAGGAGGGATTGCCTGACGTGTAGCTATTTGCAGTGCACGTCACAGATGGTCACTTTGAAAACATCATACACTTCCTAATGATAGGAACTGCCCTGGAAGGCTACACCACCTAGCAGGAAAAGGAGTTAGTTGTACGTGTGGCATACTTTTCTGTCATTGTCCGACATCTGTACAAAATGGGGTTTGATGAAGTATTACGATGATATGTACCAGAGTTTGAAAGGAGCAGTATCCTCGCGGACTCCCATGGGGGCGTTGTAGGAGGGCATTACGCAGGAAGGGTGACCGCACAAAAGATTCTATGCACAGGGTTGTGGTGGCCAACCCTCCACCAGGATTCAAAAGCTTACTACAAGGCATGTGATGTGTGTCAAAGGACTGGTAGGCCATCGTAGAGAGATGAGATAGATTTTGTGGGAGCCATTCAGCCCTAAGGGAAGAAGACGGGAGCGCAGTACATTATCACTGCGACTGAGTATTTAACTCAATGGGCGGAGGCATAGTCTATGAAGGATTGTACAAGCACAATCGATGCGAAGTTTCTCTTTGAGTATGTGCTAACGTGATTTGGGTGTCCAAAGATTTTGATGAGTGATCGTGGTACGCACTTTCTAAACGAAATGATCATCACACTAACGGAGGAATTTCAGGTATATCACTAGAAAAGCACGCCTTATCACCCACAAGCTAACGGGATGGTGGAAGCATTTAATAAGGTACTGTAGAACCCGCTAACCAAGGTTTGCAACACTCAACAAAGTGATTGGGACCTGCGTATACCTGCCGTACTATGGGCGTATCGAACAACATGCAAAAAGTTGACTAGACAGACACCTTTTAGGCTCATATATGGTGTTGAAGCAATGATTCCCATGGAATACATTGTGCCTAGTCTACAGATAGCAGCACTCACGTGTATGACAGATCGTGGAGCCCTGGAAGAGAGGCTCACGCAACTAGCTGTTGAGGAAGAAAGATTTTTGGTTGGATTTCACCAACAGGTCCAAAAGAAACGTGAAAAAGAATGGCATGATTGGCACATTAAGCTACGCACCTTTGAGGTAAATGATATGGTTTTGTTATATGACAACAAGTTTGATAAATTTCCAGGGAAATTCAGAATGCACTGGCCAGGGCCCTATGTCATTAAGGAGATTACTGACAGTGGAGTAGTTCAGTTGGTTAAATTGAACAGAGATCCCTTCCCAGGAAAGGTGAATGGCAGCCGATTGAAGCCATACACCGGTGATCCAGCCAAGTGACTATATGAAGGTAGCATAGTCTTAGCACTCTAGGCAGTTGAAAGGAGGCACAAGATTATAAACTACACTTCCCGGGTTGGGGAGCTGCACGATTGGAGGATTGTGCAGAACTATGAGATGTCAAAGGGTTCGCGATAGCATGGAGTGAGCTGCACTACCTAGGGATAAATCGCGCAGGTCAATCGGAAAGTGACCGTTAAAGTCATTGTTCATGATTTGACGATGGGAATGCAGCCAAATGGAGTGGGTGGTCGACATTTAAGACAAAATTTATGGGTAAGATTCTTGGAAATTTGCCACAATCCGACATTAATGAACCGTATGTGAGGGGAACGGTCAGATTTGAATTCAAAATGGCCTATAAATTACAGGTGGAGGCCCAATGAAAAATGCTTGGCATTTTAACATTGAGTTGGTGAGCTCTCAGATGTGCATGACCCGTACATTCTTCGATGAATTTCTTGACTACCCACTGTTTGATCGATTTCTAGAGTCCAACCGCAATTTCATCCGTGATTTTATCCCAGGATCCGAAGCTATGGACACCAAAGTAGTGACAGTTGAGGGGGTTGTGCCGAAGGTTGTTATGGAGGCAGAGGGACCTACTCCAGAGGTTGCAGAGGTACTAGCCGAAGTCCCCAAGTCACCATGGACAACTAGACCGAAGCTCACCCCAACCAAGTAGAGTGAGAAGTATAAGAAGGGCAAGCAGGCTGTGATACTGGTGCTCACGTCACCTAGAAGAAACCCATAGAAGGACAAGCTCATCGCACAGGAAAAGGGAAAAAACATTAACTTGGAGCCATAGGAGGAAGAAATTGAGGACATCCCAATGGATGATGAGGATTTGGGGGTGGAAGTGGAGGAAGTTAAAGTCGAGGGTTCTGACTCTATCACTAAGTTGCCCGAGTACGTCCCTCCGTGCAAGCACAAGACCAAGCTTCCAAAGGACATTGATGAAAGCAAGGTCACCTTGCACATACCCCTGTTGCCAGACGAGATTTTCTTCGAAGGACTGCGCTTGGGGTGGGTTCCGCTGTTGAAACTAGAAGATTGGGACTTAGCTGACACTGAGAAGTTCCTGCACTTGGCGACATAATAGCTAATGCACCGCATTGTTCACACAACCACTGGCATGACTGCATTGGAACCACGGAAGTGACTCAGGGGAGTAGACAAGGCATGTCTGCTACCTACTATGGGTGTCGCATTACAATTGCACACCCATTACAGTGTTGGTCATCAAGAAACTGATATGCTTGGTGCACGATTGGTGTCTGTGGCTGGACGAGCTGATACCCATCACTGGTAGGTTGATCCATAGGATCACACAGCTACCCTATACAAGGGAAAATCGAGCCATGATGTTTGGCGGAAAAGATGGCAAACAGGCCCTTGCGAAGGCCATGAGGGAGAAATTCAAGTTTGTGAAGAAGACGCGAGGCTAATCCATCTTAAGTATCTGTGATCTTGCGGTCAAGGTGGTCATGCAAATTTTGGCAGGAAAATTTATGAGGAAGTGGCACACAGATGAAGTGTCGGCACCAGTCATCGCTCTAACGGCCCAAAGCGCCGAAGGAGTCCAGTTTAATTGGTTGCGCTATCTCTACGGTGAGTTCATTGTGAACTATCATGAGGGATAGGAGCTCAACAAGACGTTCCACTATGTATGGCTCTTGCTGTCCATTGTGCTGGTAGCTTGGGAGTTGCGAGAACATAATCAATTCCCCTCGGTTGCATCGGAAATGCCAGAAGCAGCGAAGTATGCTTCGCTATGGGCGACCAACGATGCTTAGTGCATTAAGGATAGAAAGATCTTCTACATCTTAATGGAAATGAATATATGCATGGCTATCAATCACAAACCATGATTTCCACCTACTATTTTTGCCAAACTGCAGGAGTACGTGGAGTGCAAGGCAGACTTTCAGCGCGTCCCGATCAGGGCACAGAAGAACCCTAAGCAAACATGACATGACTTGTCTTACTTGGCAACGGATGACACGATTGATGCAGTTCTTGAGTGTTGGCTAGTAGAGTGGCACACTGCATCAGACTTGGCGGTGGGGTCGGGCAAGTCTGCTACACATTGCAAAAAGGAGGAGGCCAAGCTCAAGATGGTGCAACTAGCCAAGAAGAGGAAGAAGGAGGTCATTGCCAAGGTCCAGGTAGAGCAGGGTGCCACCCAGCAGGCGGAAAAGTAGACAGGTGAAATAGAGCATGGCTCTAAAAAAGGTGCAAGGTCACCTTCACCCAAAACAGAGCAAGAAACAGACGAGCAAACAGAGCATTGAGGAGCGGACCCGCAAACGGCATCGTTCCGCATCAAACTTCCAAGAGAACAAGAAAAAGTGAGGCCGTGAAAGAAATCCAAGGCTAGTAAGACATCGCTGGACCCAATCACCCTAACATAAGGAGATTTGAATGACATTGGAGACATGGTGTGGGATGTAACCGCGGAGGTACTGTAGCAGTTCGAGTAGTAGCAACAACAACTATTGGGGGCCATCCAGATGAGTTTGCATGAGCTGCGGATCCATGCATCATAGGCTGGAATGGTGTCCACCAGCCTCATTCTTGGTACTTCAGAAGCTGCCGAGATGTTGCATGTGAAGGACTCTCGAGTGATAGTGCTGCCGGATGGAGCACTGACCATAGAAAACAAAGTTGACAGGCTTGCTGTCAGTGCCCTCAAGGGAGTGGGATTGAACTTGACAATGCTTCCTGGTGAGGCGCTCCACCTACTATAGGATGGAGTGATTGCGAAGCTGAGGGCCCATGAACAACATGCTTTGCAGGTAATCAGTGAGCAGAAGATTAATAATGTATAGATGGCCCTGCACTGAATTACCACCCTCATTTCCATGGTGGAACTTACTAACGGAAATATGCACATGATTAAGGCTATGAGGGAAGCCTGCTGAATGGTCCCCGAATTGGCCATTCCGAAGGATGTGGAGGCAAATGAATAGGTCTACAAGCTTGCTACAGGGGTGCGCAATGCTCGCACAGAGTTGGCTAAGATTCAGCTAGAGCTGAACCTATAGATTGCAGATTTACAGTTGAAGGTCTAGCCTTCAACTCCACTAGAAGTAAAGGAGCAGCGCACAACCGCTATCATAGAGGCGATAGTGGTGATAGGCAGTGCAGTAGCAAACTGCACATGGATTTTTGAACAGTCGTTCGAGGTCTTAACGAGCCTTTAGGAGGATCCTAATGTAAAACGGCTGGAGACAGAGGGGCGAGAACTATAGTAGTTCTATGACAAAGTAAAAGGTACGGTGTGCACCGTCACTCTCACAAAGACTGGCGAAGCTGCAGGAAGCCAAAACATTGAAGGAACAGGTCGATGCAACACAACACAAAGAGGTAGTGTTGAAGGCGCGCTTGAATCCCTGGTTGGATGAAGCTTATTCAGTCAGGGCCTCCATTGAAGGAAAGCTTGCTAAACTGTAACCAACTCAGCAGAAGCTTTATCTATGACAGTTTGATCTGCAAAAGCCTCAGACTTTAATCTAAACAAACTTTGTTGGAAAGGTAAATCAAATTCTATATCTTGTAAAGTTTCAAATTTCTCTGGAGAGAATTAGACCTAGACAAAGGAATATTCTCAGGGAGATAATGGAATCTAGACAGAGGACTATTACTACCTTGACTCTCGGTAAAGCTTTTCTTTCTCACTAGTTTCTCAGGGTTATCTACAATTTCAGGAGGGTTGGGATCAAGGTGAGATCTAGTGTAAATTCTTTTGGGAGCTAGGGCTATGAAAAATCATCACACAAAAATTAAAATCAGAATCAATGATAAAGTAAATATATACAAAATAACAACCTCAGATCGTGTATTTCATAACGATACAACAGTTGCTTATTAAAATACTGATTTAAAACAAGGGGATAATAATGTTTTGGATCAAAATTTATTTTTCCCTAGTATGGTCGCCACTATGTTGTCATTCTGTATTTCTGAGGTTGAGGGAGTAAACACATTGGATAGCATTAAAACCGCTTTGGAATTTAGGATCTAGCCCTACCAGCTTCACTGAGGGATCTCTCTGTTTAATTTAGCTTTGTTTTTTATGTAAATTTTAGGCTAGTTTTGACTGTACTTGTTTGTTTTGTTTGAAAGGTTTGGTTGATTTGAGTGTTATAATTCCATTGGGCTATGGAGTCTGTGAACTAAAACTGGAGTTTGTTCATTAATTTTTAAAGGAGTTCTCACAGGGCAAGATAGGTTGCAGTAAATGGATATTTTCAGAGTAAAAAAGGATGGTGGAAAAGAAGAAGTGTAAGGTTCAGTAGAGAACAAAGAACAACTAAGAATTATTTATCCCGACTTCAGTAGAAAACATTAAAATTAACAACAACCAAAATAGGGCGCTCTTGATAATGAATCATACTTATCACAGTTTCTGTTGATTAATTCAACTTTAGAAGAAACAGAGAAAAGAAATAACAGTGTTTAAACAAATAAAGACAAGAAACAAATCACCATTCAAGACACCACATGAATCCTGTAAAAGGTCCCTATATTATTGATGCTCCAGTACTTCAAAATCACAATATGTAGTGGAAATTACATTCGGAAATCAACAATAATACTTCAAAAAGTGAAGTATTTATAATAAAATTTGCAATAATGCTTTACAAAATTGTTGTCAAACAGAAAGTGTATTATTATTCTAATTACAAACTAATGTCATCTAATCCTAGAAAAAGGATAGGCAACATAGGCTATTGAGGAAAGCGGTGGCCCTGTTTGGGTAGTTTCTGTTGATGAGTCATTCAAAACAGAATGCGATGTTGAATTAAATCTTGCGCTAGCTACTGCGCTAGAAAAATCTTTCACTTCTCCTGAGTTACTGCTTAGTCCTGTAAAACAAGTAACTCTTCCCATCTCTTGTCATCCGCATTGTTAAGTTTGTCACCCTGCGGTATATTTCATCTTTCATCGAATAATTATTTTCAACCTTAGACAACTTCCTTCTTGCAAAGACTATAGGGTGATCCAATTCTCCCTCACTGGCATGTGTCAGCACTACTCCCAGCGCAATACATGATGCATCCACATGCACATGAAATTTCTTCTTCCAATCTGGGAAGACTAGGATCGGCGAGGTAACCATTTTATCCTTTAATATATCCAGACTCCATTGACATTCTTCATCCCAACAGAATGTAGCATCCTTCTTTGGCAACTTTTCCATTGGCGCGGTAATCTGGGCATAACTCTTGATGAACTTTCGATAGTATCCAGTATGACCCAGTGTTGTGCACAGCTATTTGACACCCCTTGGCACCTCCAGATTGATAATAACCACAATCTTAGCTGCGTCCACCATTAGTCCTTGCCTACATACCACATGACCCATCAAGATTCTTAAAGGAGCGTAGAACAAACATTCTTCAATTTTAGAGTGATATGATACCTCCGGCATGTATCTAGCATCAAGCGTAAACTAGCTACATGGCTCTTTACCAGTCCAAACACTATCCAATCATCAAAATATACCTCTAAAAACATGTGAATGAATTCCTTGAATGACGCGATGACTACTCATGAAAAGATATCCTGTGCATTCTAAAGTCCAAAAGGCATTACAGTATACTGGAAACATCCCCACTCAGTCGCGAAGGTTGTCTTAGTCCTATCTTTAGGTGTGATATTTATTTGATGGTACCCAAAGAACCCATTAGTAAACAAATATGCTTCCTATCCTCCTATGTTATCGAGTACTTCATTTGTGAATGGTGTTGTAAAAGGATCATGCATGCAAGCATCATTGAACTCCCTGAGATCTATACATATACTTATTTCATCCTTCTTCTTCTTTTACTGAACCACCATATTTCTCACCTAATCAAATTCCTCTACTGGTTCAATAATACCTACTGCAAGCATTTTATCCAACACTAAGTGGACCTTTTCTTTATACTTTTGATTAAGGCAATAGGGCCTTTGCTTAATTGGCTTTGCGTTCAGCTTCAACATAATTTTCATAACACCGAAGTCCTCTATTATCCCTTTCAAGTCTGAAAACTTCGTAGGGAACAAATCTTGATACTTGCGGAGCAACTCAGCGACCTTATCTTCTGTGGCATCATCCCAGTAGTCCCTAATCTTTGCAAATTTCGGCTCCGCGTCTATGCCAATGTTCACTTGTCTAGTCTTCAGTGGCACAGTGATATATGGATTCTTTATTTGTGGCCCCTCAACTTCGCGGTGACCTTTTGTCTCTGGGATATTAATGTTCCTCAGATCCTCGTCTTATTCTTCAGTGATCACATTGTAGCACTCCAGTGCATGGCGTAGCTGGGTGGTCCAACCTGGTTGAATCAAATCCAGGGGATCCCACAGTATTCTGAAGATAGCTGCCTTGACCTCCTACAAAGCATCATCAATACATTCAAATCCATCCTCAAAGTTGAATGTCATTAAGAATCCCTATCGCAACGTTCCATTCTTTAGTGCCATGGTGGAGCTCTATTTCCAAGTACCAATTCATTGGTATTACATCCAAAGTATGACAGAACAAATGTACCCACTCAGGTTGTGGCTCTGCTACATAAGCCTGAGTCCATTTTGCCAAATGATCGCGCAGATCATTCCTTCCATCATATTTCTCTGGTAGGCAGACTTTTGGGTGACCAATCAGTAATCTCATCATTTTTCTATACACGCGTCAGTCATCAAAACTGTCTTTGTGCGTACCCCACCATCTTGCAGGCGTAGCGCGCAGTGCCAAAATCAAGGCTTGGAAGTGATGCTTTTTTGGAACTTCCCTCTCAAATGCTTCCAAAAATTTATCAACATCAGTTAAACCATCATAATAAGGCAAACTTCTTACCTCCGATGATACACATTGCAACGATTTAATCATCATGACACGACGCGATGTAGATACTTCGTGTAATTGATTCTTCCAGTGTTCCAACTCCTCATCTGAATCTGATGTGCAGGAACTTTCGTAGTCCCATGAAATATGTCCATCAACTGTCAGATTCACCCAATCTTGATCTCACATCGTTTTCTTATAAATCTGGTCCAAATCATCATCATTTTCATAATCGCAGACTGGTTCAGTATAGCGCGGTCCTTCTGCAAGGTCGAAGGGTACTACTATGTGGAGAAATTTTCTTTCAAATGACATCATCTGCTTCTTCAGATTGATCACCCCATTCATGTCAATGGCCCAATCAATCCCAAGGAGCACAGGGTAGGGATTGTTGTCATCCATAATCTCTATCACTTCAAAATTGGCTAACGCACTCGCACCTTCAATATCTACCGTTACTCCTTGCAATATTTGTAGGTTTTAACCCCTTACAGAAATTACCTGCATACAAATTCTAAAAAAAATAAAATAAACAATGGCGAGAGCATAACACATAAAACACATATACACAGAGATTTTCCCCTGGATCCCAAAATTTGGACTACCAGATTGATTTTTCATTATATTCCTTTTAATGTTACAATACATATTTATACATGTCGAAGCATCCAATACCATGGACCAAAAACCATCGTGCCCAAAACCATGTACAAAAACCATGCACAAAACCATAGGTAGACCCACCCACCTAATATAGGGTCCAAAAATAATTTCCTTGGGGCGTTGCCCCAAACCCCGTAGAGGGGGGCTAACCAGCCCCATCAAACTCCTTGTGACACCCCCGCTGCGCATTAGTGCAACGAATGGAGGGCTCCGCCCCACCTCTAACCCCCCAGTTTAACTAGGGGTGCTAGTCATGGAAAGAATATAACACAACCCAAAATTCTCCCACTTGTTGTTTTCTTTCCACGGGGGGCCACAGGAGAGCTTAGTCATTTATCCATCCCTGCAACACCCATTGTTTCTCTACACCAAGAGAACTTCTCAGAGCTCACATATTTTGTCAATGTATGTGCAGTATTCTTCAGAGAGTACACCTTTTTGTCTTCTATCATATCCCTCACAAAGTGATACTAAACATAAATGTGCTTTGTCTTTGAAGGGTAAGCAGGGTTCTTTGCCAAGAAAATTGCACTTTGGCTGTCACACTCATCCTTATAGCTCCCTGTACTAACCCCATACTTGAACACAATATTTGCAACCAAACTTCTTCCTTTATTGCATGAGTGGTTGCCATGTATTCTGCCTCTGTAGTTGATAGTGCCACTACATATTTTTTTTTACTCATCCAACTGACTGCACCTCCAAATAGGTTAAAAACATACCCACTTGTAGATCTTCTTTGATCTAGATCTCCAACCCAATCTGCATCAACAAAGCCATGAATATCTAAAAACTCCTGTCCAATCCTGTCTTCTTTGGTAGCACAACCATAATCACCTAGTGCCACAACAAAAAATTCCCTTGAAAACCCCGCTTCACGTGTTGTCCAATGCTTCTTACACCTAGTTTTGACATAAACCCTGCTCAATACTTGCCCACTACATGTGCAATGTCTGGTCCTAGTTATAGACCATCCAATACATGCAAGCTACCGACTGCACTTGCATATGGAACACGAGACATGTCCTCTTCCTCTTCTTGTGTCTTGGGACACTATTCAGCATATAACTTTACACCTACAGGAATAGGAACCTTCACCGGTTTACTATCTTGCATATTAAACCTCAACAATATTATTTCGACATACTTCCTTTGGTTTAACTAGCACTTCCTCTTTGTCATATCTCTTTTAATTTCCATGCCCAACATATAGTTTTCAGCACCAAGATCTTTCATGTCGATTTTGGAGGAGAATTGGATCTTCAAATCCTGGATAATTTCTTTGTCATTTCCAACTAGCAACATATGATCCACATACAAGACCAAATAAATAACACGGTCAACAATTAATTTAAAATACACACAGTGATCTGCTTTGCTTCTGGTGAAGCCAAGTCCCCGTATAAATGTATCAAATTTTTGATACCACGTCCTTGGTGACTGTTTTAACCCATACAGAGACTTTTTTAAATTGCATGCTAGTTCTTTCTTACCCTTCACCGCAAAACCATCAGGTTGATTCATGTAAATCTCTTCTTCAAAATCCCGTGAAGAAACGTTATCTTCACATACATCTGTTCTACCTCAGAATCAAGAGAAGCAACAACACATAAAAGTAATCTAATAGAAGCTACCTTGGCAACAGGAGAAAAAATATCACCAAAATCAATTCCCGACACCTGGGAATAACCTTTTGCTACTAACTGAGCTTTGTATTTCTTCACCTTTCCTTCTACATTTCTCTTCTTCTTGAACACCCATTTGCTTCCAATGGGTTTCCTTCCAGCCGGCAACTCCACCAAATCCCAAGCCTCATTTTTGTGCAAAGATGCCATTTCATCAACCATGGCCTCTTTCCAGAGTTTTCCATCCTCTGAATCTACTGCTTCCTTCAGAGTTCTGGGATCATCATCAGTAATATATAAAGAAAAATTGGAACAGAAAGTAGATGGACTATGCCTTTCTTGCTGCCTTCTTTCTCGAACTGATCTTCTCGCAATTGGAGTTTGTGGCTCTTCATCTTCTGATTCCTCTTTTTTTGTAGAGTCTGATTCTTCCACCTTAAGCTCAAACTCCATTTTCTAAGGTTCCTTTGGTTGGACATCTTGTTTAATAACATCTTTCACCTCTCTGAATACCACATTTCAATTGTACATAAGCTTCCTTGTTACTGGGTTCCAAAGCTTATAACCCTTTAAACTATCCTTATACCCAATATATATGCACTTTTTAGATTTACTATCCAACTTTGTTCTTTTCTCCTTTGGAACAAGTACATATGCATCACATCCAAATACCCTCAGATGTGAAAGAGAGGGTTTCTTACTAGTCCATATCTCTTGTGGAGTCTTATCCTCCAACGCTGATGAAGGTGATCTGTTGACCAGGTAACATGTTGTCTCCACCGCCTCTTCCTAGAATTCTTGTCCTCACCCAGCACCACTGAGCATGCTTCTTGCCATTTTGGTCAATGTCATGTTCATTCTTTCTGCAACTCCATTTTTCTCAAGTGCGTATGGAGTATTCTTCTACCTTGCTATACCATGCTTTTTACAGAATTCTTCAAATTCTGTCTTAGAAAACTCTCCACCATTATCTGTCCTCAGCACCTTTATCTTCTTCTCTGTCTGGTTTTCCACTAGAGCCCTAAATTCTTTAAACTCGTCAAAGAATTCAAATTTCTTCTTAAGGAAATATATCCATGTATTCCTTGAGAAGTCATGTATAAATGATAGATAGTACATAGACTTACCCAATGATGGAACCTTCACAGGTCCAATCACATCACTATGCACAAGCTCTAATATATGTTTTGCCCTCTTACCACCAAAGGGGAAACTCACCCGATTATGCTTCCCATATACACAATTTTCATAGAAATCAAAATCCAGAGAGCTATTAGTCATACCTTCTACCATCCCTTTACCATGAAGTATTCAAAGGCCCTTCTCTCCAATATGTCCAAGAATTTGATGTCATAGATGGTCTTTTCTCCAAAGACCACTAGATTTTCTACTCCACTTTCAGGAACCACAGAACTATTGCACCCATCAATTACAGTGCTACCTTGCAACTTGTACAGATTTCCAATCCGAACTCCCTGCATCAATACCAATGCTCCCTGAACCATCTTGTAGGTTTCTTTCTCAAACACTAATTTTACACCTGCATCATCTAGTTTACTTATAGAAATTAGATTTCTGGCTAATTAAGGAATATGCAGAACACCCGGAAGTGTTATAATCCATCCACCTTGCAAATTCAACTTGACTTTTTTGCGACCAACTATTCTAGCCTTCTTGTCATCCCCCAAGAAGACATCACTACCATCATATTTCTCATACTCACAAAACCACTCTCTATGGGGAGTGAGTGAAAGGATGCACACGAGTCAATCAACCATGCTTTGTGATCTACATGTGTACTTGAAGAAGCCAAGTACACATCCCCACCTTCATTTGAGGTGGTTTTTGCCTTTGTAGAACGAGCATCATCAGATCCCTTTCCTTTGTTAGGAGATTTAGATTTACAGTCCCTGTTGTAGTGCCCTTCCTTTCCACATTTCCAGCACACGTTTACAAATTTTCCTAGAGATTTATATCTCCCTCTAGATTTAGATCTCCCACTCGATGAATTATTTTTATTTCTTTCTGGGACTTCCTCATACAAACACGACATCACCATTCTAGCTCTCCATATTTTTCCATGTCATTTACTCCGTTAGCAAGGATGAGACTATTTCATCAAACTGCAAGGTAGTTGCATCACTACCTATTGCAATAACAAACTATCACATGAATCTGGTAGAGAACACAACAAACTAATGCACTTATCTTCATCTAAAATTTTAATATCAACATACAATAACTGGCTTACCACAGTATTAAATGCGTTCAAATGCTCTGTCACCGAGTCTCCATCTTTCATCCTCAGGTTATACATCTTTTTCCGTAGGAACACTTTATTCACCAGAGACTTATATTGGTATATTCATATTTTTCCGTAGGAACAGTTTATTCACCAAAGACTTAGATTGGTACACAGTCCCTAACTTGTCCCACAAAGCCTTTGCCGTAGCTTCTACTGATACATTTAGCAATACTAAATCTTAGACACACATTCGTATTGTGCTCTTTGCCTTTCGATCCAACTTCTTGCCAGCATGTTCTTCAAGCATTCACTCTTTGAAGATGGATCTCCCAACATACAAAGGTCTCTCTCTCACTCACAAGTTTTGCATGAAATCAAGGGCACTTCACAACCTTCCCCAAGCTATCAACACTCTCACACTTATCACACTCACACTAGCTATCTATCAAAAGCACTAACGACACTGCTCAATCCAAGAATTTTCAAACTACCAACTAGCTGATCATATCAAAAGTGAGTGTTTAAATAGGAGAAGGAGTCTCCATGAAAGGTGGAAGAGAGAGCTTATCACCAAGGAAGGTAGCACAATTGATGGAACTGCCATGCCAGGGAAGTAAGTGCGACACAACCTATGCCAACAACCAGGTTTGGAGTCATCCAGAAGGCCGACTGTTGGAACAAATTTTCCCAATCTGGATCACCGCGGGTACATAACTGAACTTTAGCACTGACATCACTAGTGAGCAATGTAGCTAGTCAGATCATTGCTAAATATAACAAATAGCCCCGCGTTGACAGATGAAATTGGGCCATCGTGGGAATCAGATGTACTTCTGCGCTGGCAGCGCGACTGGACTGTTTAGGAGCATCTTTCAGCGTGTTTATTAAGCCCATAGTTGCGATGAGGCAGATAACTTAGGAAAAGTGAGTCAATTGGCAGCATAAGAGAGCATTTGTTCAACATGAGCATGTTTGACTTGGACACATGACAGAATAGATGGACTGGGAGTGAAGGCAGTGAAAAATTACTGTGTAATAGATGCCCGCTAAAGTATGAAGCCCGAGAGAGTGGGAGGGGTGAAATGCTTTACAAAACTGACTGAGCTGGAACACCATCTAGAATAACCTGTAGGTGCAAGTACAACTGATATCTCTGATAGTGAACTACATGTAGTCTAGGCATGGACGCAACCATCCAAAAGATATATGAAATAGGTCTGTGGTATGGACGTAGCCATCCAGCTAATAAGACCATGATAATGATAAAGGCATGGTTGCAACCACCCATTAAGACTCAAGTATGGTCGCAACCATCCATCAATGAGTCATGTAATCATGATCCAATCCACGCAACCCAAACATATGTGATTTGAGTTCGAGGTCTTGAACCCAACCAATCATAGTACAAATTCTAACATGCGAACAGAGGTGCTAAAGTCGAGCATGAAAGAAAATCGCTTGATTACCGGTCGATGATGTAAACCGTTAACAAGCGCGAGAGAAACCACCAATAATGCCAATGGTTCTCAAGGTACTATCCAGTACAATCCACGAAGTGTGAAGAATGAACTGAAGTCGAACACTCGTGGAATCACCCAATCAACGACCAATGATGTAAGTCGACCGTCAGGCGCGAAGAACTTGCCATTAAGGCATGCAAGCTCCAAGGTACCAAAGGGATCTCTAGATCAATCTCTTGGATAATGAGCTGATGTCGACAGGAGATGACCTGTCGCAGGAGGGCCATAATGTTTCCCCCATCAACGACACGAGACAAGGAACAAGCAGTAGATGGTGAAACAGAGTATTAGAGGAAAAGGCAAGGATGTAAACTGTAGAAGGATTATACTCTTGAACATGTCGGCGACACGACTCTGAAGGGTGGCAACATTCAGATACTAAAGGATCATAGGTTTAATGGAAACAACATGGATCAGATGGAATGAGGTTAAATGACAACCCAAACTCGTGGAAGGCCAAATGACGATGTATGGATGTCCCAACCTAACAAGGAGCAGAAGTGTCAATGTTCAAGAGTGACTGGTTGCCATAGACAATCAATGATGTTTTCCAAATTTTCCCCCACCATTGCTGGCGAGTACCCCAATTATTTTTGAAAACAAGCTTGAAGGGGATAGCATATGCTTGTGATATAAGTTTTACCTTCGGTTGAATCCAACCTAGTCATAGTTTAACGAGCCCTAGGGAGGAGAAGCTCGAGTCTCGTCATGGTGACGAGTCCAATGTCGTCAAGGTTTAATGAGTCTGAAATAGGTAAAATTCAGAGTCTTTTTCATGTTTAGGGAGTTCGAAAAAGACACGGAAAAGAAAACTCCAAGGGGGTCCTTTTTTGTAAAGTTGTGTCGCTCGAGCCCGAAAAAGTATAAAATGATACTCGAAAGAACCGCTTGACCATTATGATCAAGGAGTACTTTTTGTGATTAGTGATCTCGACCTGAAAAAGTAGAAAATTGATCAAAACCACACCGTTTCGTGACCAATAATGAGCCTGAAACGACAAAATCTCGGCAATCTTTTCATGTTTATACGGTCAGAAAAGAGCTTAAAGCAAACTGCCTCTTGTTCCATTTAACGAGTTAATGGGGAAAACTCGGCAATCTTTTCGTCTTTAAATGGTTGGAAAAGCGCTGAAAGCATACCTCCATTTTTATTCTCTTTAACGAGTCAAAAAGGAAAAAATCGACAATCTTTTCATATTTTACGAGTCAGAAAAGAGCTTAAAGGAGACTCGTCCTAGAGGAATGAGTGGTATGAAGGGTAGCAACTGGTTTTGGCAATGGTGGAACTGCTCAAAACATGTAATGGTCAAGAGGCTAGCTAATAAATCCACTCATCGCTGCGGTTCCTCAGGAAGGAAAAACAACCAAATGAAAGCATATGATCAGCCAAAGAGATGGTGGCAATGGAACGAAACAACCAAGTCTCATCTAGCAAAATTTAGCGGATAAATGGTGATCACGAGATGTAAATCAGGTATGGGTTCATTTTTACACAAGCTTGAACCATGGAGAACTTTGCTTGGATTTGGTTTCATGTTTACATAAGCTTGAAATGAAAAACTATGCTTGTTATGAGTTCGCATGCCCCCAGCATAATGACACAAATCGGGGTACATGCCCCCCAAGCTTCATTGCATTCAATGAGGTGGATGGAATGAAGGTTCACTTTTGAGATCTTGGAAAGACTCGACTTGGATTTTACGAGATCTTAATCAAAGACTCGATATGGAAAGGGAGTTGTTTCATTTTTAAATGAGGTTGACATAGTAAAAGAACTATCCTCATAACCCTTGTTTCATTTTTTAACGAGGTTGACACAGGAACAAACTATCCCTGGGACTCCTTGTTTCATTTTTTAACGAGGTTGACACAAGATCAGAACTATCCTCGGACTACTTGTTTCATTTTTTAGCGAGGTCGACAAAAGATAAGAACTGTCCTCGGGACACCTTGTTTCATTTTTTAATGAGCTTGACACAAGATTAGGAACTATGCTCGAGAATCCTGTTCATTGGCCATATGATAACATGGCTCCCAAGAGGTCTTCGCGGGATGGAAGAAACACACTCTGGGAGGAAAACATGTCATGAGGCACTAATGACAGATCAAGTTCCAATGCCCCTAGTACATGATGTACGAGACCATCTGCATGATCAATAGCAGAGGCAGAGATAGAATGGGTAGCCACATAATTAACCTATGGCAAGGAAGGTACTACTTGTGGGCAAGAACCAAAGCAGTGCAGGAGGCACCGGGGGACTAAAGAACGATAATTGATCGATGGTCACCATTATTCCATCGTGTGGAAAACAAAGCACATGGAAAAGTGAAGAGATAAGGGCCCCCATGGCATAAACATAGTCACGACCAAGGAGAAGATTGAAATCTAAAGCACCTTGGACAATTAGTATGTCTATATAGACAGTTTTGCCTCCCAAAGTAATAGGGAACTTCAGAAGGATCCCTAATGGTTGACTAGTTCCTTCGTCAAATGCTAACAGATTCTATGTGACCGACACAAGCTGTGGGGAGCCCAAAGCTTGCCAAGTAGTGGAAGGCATAAGATTGACAGATGCACCCTCATCCAAGACAGTGCCAGGTACTGCCTTATCATAGGCATGTACTGTAATATGGAAAGGCACATGGGATGGAAGGTGAAATGCAGTCAAATGAATCCAGTTGAAGGAAACAACCGAACTACTTGGTGGGGGAATCATATGGTTGCCCCCTTGCTCTACAAGAACCGAAGAAGGACTCTCTTGATCAGCGAGAATAGGAGGGTCGTTCTTGGAATTAGGAGAATTTGACAAGACAAGAAGAACATGAGCATGACACTCTTTAGAAGCAGAGTGATCAATAGGTGGTGAACCCAAGTTGACACTCTCTCCGACCAATGGTTGGTCTGGAATAGGCTTAGCATAGCCAGGTTCGGAAAGAGGAGGATGGACAAGAGAAGAATCTAAGACAATCTCTTGGTTGACGGAGAGAGGGTCTTAAGAGAGCCTCTGATAACAAACAGGAAGTTGGGGTGAAGAAGTTGTAAAACTTTCCAAAATAGTGGAAGCTTTATACATTAGTGGGCAAAGGTGAAGGGGATGGTTTCCTTCACACAGTCTACAGGGGAATCGAATCTTCCCTTTCTTCTTACCATTGCCAGTTGATAGGGTAGCAGTGCCATGAGCTTCATAGGATGATGAGGGACGAGCTGGATCGTGAGACCATGCTTCTAAGATCCTAGGAATGCCAGGACAATCACGAAGAAGCTTGCACAATTTACAAGGAAACTTAACCTTCCATGAAGGAGCAGAAGGTGGTCCGACCTGAGATGTACTCGGAGTAGTAGCTGCACAGGTGGCCTCGTGATTATTGGACTTCTTCTTCTTCATATTCTTCTTCTTCTTCTTAGTCTCCTGGTTATTAGATGTGCAACTTTCATTAGGCGAAGGAGGAGAGGAGGAGGAAGAAACAGGGGAAGAAGGTGTAGGCCCAACCTTGGAATCATCATGCCATGGTTTAGACGAAGGAGACGGTGGAATAGGAGTCATGACGTTCGGGACCACCGAGGTTGAAAACAACCATACGGGCAAACTGATGGTTAATCCAGACAAAGACAATGTTTCCATATACGGAGCACCGACATTCCCAAATGAAGGAAACGGACCAGGATTGTCATCTGGGGGAAAACCTGGGCCAGTAGACTCGGGGAATGTTGCCATTGAGAACGAGCTTGAAAAGCACTCTTCTCACAACCAAGAACTCAAACTTTTACCAGGAATATTTCGTGGGCAGTAAATTTTAAGACGTAGGAACAAAAAATTGACCTTTTCGTGTTTCAAGAGTCAAGAAAAGGATGAAAAGGTGACTCTATCTCTTTCAAGGTTTAATGAGCCTGAAAGGACAAGTGCTCAGATGGACCTTTTCTTTTAAGGAGTCCAAAAAAGAATGAAAGTGACTACTCTGGAGAGCTAGGCAAAAGGTTTACCAAACAACCTGTAAAACTGCATATACACCTTGGCAGTCATATGAAAACCAAGGACTTTCCGTACGGCAGTAAATCTTCCCGAATGCTGCGTTCGGTGCGTTATGGTTTGCAAGGCGGTAGACACAGCTTCCTAAAGATAAAGGATGATAACCTAGTGGGGTCTCCCAATATATACTCAATGGTACGTGGGAGCACAATTCCGTACTAGACTGCTATTGAGTCACAGAAGGAGGAATCACCCAACCTTGAGTGAAAACAATAGTGACTAGGTTTAACGATGTCGGAGCACGTCTCTAGCCTAGACCTCTAAATGATGAGCCTTATGTTCCAATGCGTTGTTAGATTTATTCAGTTCGTTTTAAGGTTAATCTTGAATTATGTTTCAGTTTTAGGCCCTACCGTGTGTATATAACAAAACCTAGGATGCAACTAAAATGAGTGAAATATCCTTTTCTTTTGATGAACACCTACCTACGAGAGGGTAGAGAGATCACTCCCAAACCAAGAAAACCAAGCCGAACCAATGCAATTTCGCAATGCATACAAACATCAATTCCTACAGTGCCTAGGAACTACTATTGAGAGATTTTATCATTCGATTTTCAATATGCAACCTTGAAATGCAAATTCACTTTCACTTTCGCACACTAAACAAAAGAAAACTTTTGATTTTTGATGTCTTTTTTTAAACTCAACGAAACAAACAAGCAAGTGTGAAAGAACCGGTTGATCCAAACAATCATGATCTATGTTCGGTAGCGAAAAGAAATCGAATCAATACCAAAGACTGGTTCAATAACTGTTGCTAAAAATCAACTAGAAACAAAGAAGGAGGATGGCTCAATCACTCCAATAAGAGGCTGTAAACAAATCTTGAGCAAGCCAGCAACCAAGACAATTGATTCAAGAAACTTGAAATAACGAACTAGGTCACACGGGAAAAAATGAAAAATTCATTCAACCAAGCCAAAGAACAAGTGCCTTGACTATAAATAGTGAAAAACAAATGACTGAGTGAGCAAAAAACAACAAGGGATTAAGAGGACTGGAAAAATCAAGAGGCAGAATTGAGAAAATCAATCCTACAAGTATTGTCGCGAGTGGAACACTAGCAACTTGCACTCAAAAAGAGCTAGCTATAGCAACAGAGTGCTGTCAGCATGGGAGTACATGCCTTTCCCGCAATGATCTGAATTCCAAGATCGTCGCGACCATGTGGTGTTATTCCGCGATGCAGGATTTTACAAAAGGGTGATCACGATGTCAATGCGACTGTTAAACTAAAATCCGCGATGATGGAAAAGATAATGGCAAACAAGCCAAAAACTCCCAAACCAAAACCAACCAATCTAACAGACAACAGAGGGACCTCCCAGATCAATCCAGGTGAACCAGAAGACTACTAATTAATCCCCAAAAACAAAGAGAGACGAAATTCAAAATCAAAACAAGAGAAAAGAGAAGAACATAGGATAGATCCCCCAGCGGAGTCGCCAATTTGTGATGCAGGAAAGTGTTCCCTCTGCGGACAGAGGCAACCCCTCTAGCCCTAGAGTGGGTCTAGTCACAAACAAGGACAGATCAACAATAGCTTTCCTTAAACAGTCAAAGTTGGAGGCCTACCTCAACCGGTGGTCAATGGAGTTCTATTGCACTGCTCCAGCTTTCGCTTCCTTCTCCTCAATGAGTGATCAATCCTAAAACAAAGCAAAGGAAATACAACAAAGCACGTAACTGGAAACAACAATGAACTATTTACTCACAAAGTCAAAAAGTCATGAGATATCAAGTACATTACATACAAGACATAGGAAAACATCATTGATTGTATTAATAATGAAATAATAGTAAGCTTACAACCAAAGTCTTGACGTCACAAGCCTTCTTAGAGGGATCCAGCCAACATGTTCTTCAAGCATTCACTCTTTGAAGATGGATCTCCCAACATACAAAGGTCTCTCTCTCACTCACAAGTTTTGCGTGAAATCAAAAGCACTTCATAACCTTCCCCAAGCTATCAAAACTCTCACACTTTGTTGGCATTATGGCTAAAGTGTTGTCCTTGATGGCAACCCATTCAGGTGATAGATCACAGTACTTCAAGTCAACAACAGAGATTGATGATCAGCTATCAAATATTGAAGAAAATAAGGGGTACGCAGGTACACCTTACAGAAGGTGCGTACACGCCGGCCGATGTTACATAAAGTGCGTACATACCCACAGTTATCCCGTTCAGGAGGTGCGTACCCCCAGTTCACTTACTTCAAGGCAGAGAAAAGCACACGTGGGGTTTCTTATGTTTAACTCTTGGTATTTAGGCGACGGAATTGTGTTATTATGGTTTTGGCCCATGGTATTGATCCATGATTTGAGGAAGAGCTTGCCTATATAAAGCAAAGGAGATCATTTGGCTTGAGTATGTTTTTGGGTTGAATATCTTAAGAAGCTAGATCTGAAATTCTAGTGATGGGTTATGAGAGATAGCTAGATCTAAATAAAGGAGAAACATGAGAACTACAAGTCAGATCTACTAATGGGTTGATATCTCCTCGGTGCATGTTCAGATCTGTAGATCTGACAGTCTGGGTTATTCTTGAAGTCTTGAAATTATCTATATCTGCAGGTATGCAAGTACAATGAAATAAAAGTGCGGAGATACGCAGGCACAGAAGCATTGTAGGTGCGCAGATATGCAGTCCCAGAAGCGCTATAGATGCGGAGGGGCGCAGGCAGTTCATTGGACACAATGCGCACGTACGCAGGAAGTTTGCGAGGCAGAGTGCGCACGTACGCAGGGAAGCAGTTGGAAACAATGCGTACTTATACGCAGCTGTTATATGGGTGAAGCTGCGTACTTCTCATGAAATCTACTTAGCTATCCATGTTTATCATTGCTGTGTTCTGGGTTTTGAAGTGATGTCTGATTTCTGGTATTAAGTTCTGATAACAACAGTGATTGATTAAATGTTTATACATTGATGGATGAATGGATCAAGTTCTTAATGACTCATCTTTATGTAATCTGATGGACTAGATCTGGTTGATGACTCACTTGTATATGTATTGATCTAGTGCTTGGGTAATTCAGAAGATTGTTTATGTGCTTCAATGTTGTTGTTGGGTCCAGTATGAAAATTGGATGAAACGTGGCATTTTAGATTATGTGTTGTGCTTCAGTGCATCCAGTATGAAAATTGATGAAACGTGGTACCTGGAGGAGAGAATATTGTAGGTCGGCGCCTACGTAATAGTACTTAAGCTAGTACAAAAGCAAAGGGGAATCTTTGGAGCATTGTAGCAGGTAGCAACTTGCGTACTAGTAAATGGATCGGCTAGTACAAGAGCAAAGGGGGTTGTAGCTCCCGTACTGGTATAAGACTGCACCAGTACAAATATTTTAAAAGGATTTTCTTATTAAGAAGAAGATTGAGATGACTTGAAGCAGGTGGTTTTCTCCCGCATTGGATTTCCACCTTATATCATGGTGTTCATGTGTGTGCCTTATGTGTGATGATCTATTCTATGTTACTGCATCTATTAACTGATAATATGGTTGATAATGTTCTAATGCACTCATTGAAGATCAATTAACTTAATCATAAGAAGTTTTGAAAGTAGCATATATGAATCAGAGTTTGGAAATGAAAAAGTTTTATTAATCTGATAATACTGATTCACCCCCCCCTCTCAGTATTATTTCCAACAATCACCTGATTACTACCCAATGATGTAAGTTGTTAACAGGCGCGAGAGGAATCACTGATAATGATAATGACCCTCAAGGTACTGCAGTACAATTCACGTGGTGTGAAAATGGGACTTGACGTCGAACACCATGCAAAATCTTTCAGTCAAAGGCCATTGATGTAAACCTATCGCCGGAAGTGAGAAAATTTCCATTGTGGCATACAAGCTGCAAAGTAATGAAAGGGTTGTTCCTAAGTCAACTTCTTGGATAATGAGCTGATGTCAACAAGAAGTGACCCATCGTAGGAGGGCCTTAATGAATCCCACATCTACGACACGAAACAGAGCAAATGATTTTGTGGAGGTGAAAATGATCTAATGATACAAGGTTAAGGGTGGAGGTCATGAAATAATGAAGCGTGAAGGTATTGCAGTGGATGAGACACAAGCTGGGTTGGTGAATTCTCTGAGCGACTTCTCTTGAACATATCAACGACACTGAAATGGATTGGTAGCTTTAACCCCAAAGATGGATGGTACAGTGGACCAATGGTGATATGACCAGTGAACAGAATAACCCAACCCGACTCAATCATGGTGATGGAGTGAAAGTGTCATGTTCAAGAGCGACTTTCTACCAATAAAGTTTCTTCAAGTTTTCTTCCCAATATTTCCCCAGTCATTTCTGACTAGTAACTCTTTATTTTTATCAAGCTTGAGGAGGATAACATATGCTTGTTCTATGATTTTCCCTTCGGGCAAACCCGTCGCTATGTTTTAACAAGCCTAGCGACAGTGAGACTCGTTCTTGTCTGCATGGACAAGTTTGTCGCTATTGTTTTAACGAGTTTAACAACAAAGAAAACTCAAGCCTTTTCAATTTTAGAGAGACTGAAAAGAGTCAAAAAGGAAACTCCAGTAATCCTTTTTCGTAATATAATCCCTTAAGTCTGAAAAAGTATAAAATAATATGAAAGGGATGAATTTTCGATAGTTTTAATGAGCCGAACAAGACAAGCACTCGATCTTTTTATGCAATAATCCCTCAGGTCCAAAAAGATTAAAATCTAGAGGAGGGATGGCACTTCCAATCACTTTAATGAGCTGGCGAGGCCAATTGCTCAGCAATCTTTTCATATTTTACAAGTTAGATGAAAAGAGCTTAAAGGAGGCTCGTTTTTTGAGGAACGAGTGATTTTTCTGGATAGCAGCTAGTTCCAGGTAAGGTTTGGAAATTTTCAATCATGGAAATGTAAAGAAGGTGGCTAATAGGATCACTCATCGCAGTTGTTCCTCAAAAGGGGTAAACAATCAAATGGAGGTGTATGATTGGCTAGAAAGGGTGGAGGTGGTGGTAAGAACACGACCAAGGCTCAAAAGCTGATAATTATGTGATTGCAATGGTTATTTATTGGAGGTGGGTTCATTTTTTATTGAGCTTAAACTTTGGTAGTGTTATCACTCAAGTTGTCCCTAAGCTCCCAAAGGGATACGGCCGAGGTAACCATAAACCAATCTTTGGATCGCAGGTTCTAGCCCACCTGCAATCAGAGAGGGCTCTCTCTTAATGATTTAGCTTTGTTGATGATGACTTTAGGCTAGTTATTGGGTTCAGGGGTTTTGATTTTTTGTTTGGATGGAAGATGAATGTGAGGCAGATAATTCCAAGCAGAGAGGCAAGGGAAAGTGTGATAAGTTTCAAACCATTGGACATGGAGTCATGGATTAAGGCTTGTTGTTGCGTTTTCTTGGTCACAAGAGGATTATGGAGTGGGATAGCTACACATGAAACAATACTAGTTTGCTGAAAAGATGGGATGAAAGTCAGAGATGAAAGGCAATCAAGAATCTTTCATTAACTAAAAGGGAAAGAGGTGAATGAATGGTCATCTAGGAGCAGTTAAGAATTCCTAAACTAGCATTCATATGTGAAAGAAACAGTGTAAACAAGATCATTTAAGTATGCATGTACATAACTATTCCTGATGAAAACATGAAGAATTTGCAGAAATTGAGCCTAAGGTGCAGCCAAGAAAATCCTAAACTATTCTTCTTTTCTGCAATTTAGATGGTGGATTGATGATAACACAAATATAAAAAACTAAACCGAGTTAAAGAAACACTTATTGAACCATGTAGAAGCACAAGAATTCCATAGTCACTCCTCGACCAGTTAAGCACAACAGACAGTTTCAGAATCCATGCTTTCAACAGTCTTTGATTATAGAAAGTATCAAACTTACAGTGCGAGTCTCTGCTCAAGCAAAAAATTTAACTAACAAAGATCAAAACAACCAACCAACCCATACTCCATTTTTCAGGGTGGTATATATAAGAAAAATATCTAAAGTCATTTATTACGACTAACCTAAACAGGTCTGCAGGAAAAAAGCTTTCTAAACCTAACTTATGCTGGAATTAAATGTAAGCAAGTCTTTTCTGCGCTGCGCCAGTGGCAGATGGATCAAAAATTGAGTTAATGTGATGTCCTCTGTGGCTTGGTGCACTGGTTCTATCATAACTGTGCATTGAGTTCTGGTCCACTGATCTCCTGTGAGTTTAATGTGCAGTCATTTGTGTTGGTGAGCTTTCAATGCGTCCTCAATTGCTTCTTGACTTTCAGGGGTTTCCTTTTAATGTTGGATTTTCCTCGACCCCTGATAAAATCTCCTCTGATACACTTTTCCGCTACTCGGATACTCTTTGACATGGTTTTTATCTTCACAACTGCTTTGATACTCTTTAACCTCTGAACTGGGTCTCTTTCTGTCTTCAGATACGTTCAAATTGGCAAAATCGGGCTTTTTCTGCCATTTTCGGTGCAAAAAGGGCTGAGGAATCAAAAGATTCTCTAAAGATTCTCCAATATGGCCCATTTCCCGTAGCGATGCGTGAAGCGCTAATCGCGCATTGAAAATTGCCTCTGTTTTTCATTCTGGAGCTCCGAAGCTTGAATTTCGCGCTTGCGCATTTTTCCGTTTTTCGGATGCTGACATCAGCTATACGGCGGATGACGTCAACATGACGTCAGCAGTGGGGTCCTCTGGTATGGATGTGACATCAGCAAGGTGACGTGGCAGTACGGCGGGGTGATGACGTGGCAGGATATGGTGGCAGGTGACGTGGGCCAGGCGCAGGCAGGGAGGGGTGAGGTGGAGGCGACGTGGCGGGGTGACGCGGCACTCCTGTCATGCGAGGGGAAGGGCGATTTTGGGGTTCATTGGACCGCATTTGGTATGGAGGTGGTTTCTGTCAGGGGCGGCCTGATGCAATAGGAAGGCGCCAGCTGTCTCGGTGTACGACGGTAAAACTGTCGGACATCGGGTGCTAACGTACCCATATGAAAGGGCGCCCGATATGGATAACAGCCGTCAGATCGAGGAGGCGATCCAACGGTGGACGAGAGGGTTTAGAATTTAGGAAACGGTGTGATGTTTCAGTGCTTGGTGATTTATTTAAACAAACATTAATAAATTCCAAAGAAAATGCTCGAGGGGGGGGGAGGGGTTTGCATTTGGAGAAGGGTTCTATGTGTTTTGGAAGGAGTCCAAACACCTTGGGGGGGAATTTATGCAGAGATGGGGGCTCTTACTAAGGTCTAGATGACCTAGTAATTCCCAAGGGATGTTTATGGTTATATTTCAACCAGGGGGAGGGGATATTTACATAGGGGAGTTATTAACATAGTTTTAATAGGGGAAGGGAAAATAGATAGGGAGTTAAATAATAATGTCAGTAGTTAATATGAAAGTGACCAAAAAGCGCTAAGTTTCAGAAATCTTAGGCTGTGAAGGGGAGATAGAACTTTGTAGAGAAAGTATGGAGCCTCCTTGAGTAAAGCAGATCTTTACCAAGGCTAATGACATGGAAAAGGATGAAACTAAGAGATATCAAGAAGATCTTGACCTCTTTTGGGGAAATTAGTAAATGAATTAGGGGAGAAGAAGAAGGGGAAGTTAGTTATGCCTGATTTGAGCTCCTCCATATGGGAACTGCCTGCTGATTGTGATTTGTATGAGTGTAACATTTGAAAATGTAGAATTAATCACAAATCAACATTCTGCAACCTCAAAATTACCTACCCAGCCTACTTACCTAACATTTTTTCTTCTTTTTGGTTTGGGTGCACTTGGAATTGTAAACCCAGCTTTTCAACTTTTTCTTTTCATGTCTTCCTATCTACATCTACACTTATTTCTTCCAAGGGCCCAGATTAAGCAGTTGGGCTCCTTGATTCTCTACCTATCTAAGATCTACCAGATTAAGCTATTTGGCCAGATTATTCATTCTCTATATTCTAAAATAGGAAATTGAAACCTAGGGAGACCAAGATTGAGCTGTTTGGACCTCCCTTCAGCTGAAAATTGTACAAAAATGAAATAACTCTTCAAAATTGGAATGCAGCAGATGAACTTTGAGTAGTATTCTTTCATGGCCTCTTTCTTTGGGTGACTGTTAGCAAATATGGAGCATTGCAGCATGCAAATTATGACATATTTGGCCTGTAAAAATGTCCATCATGAAATATGAGTAACTTGCTGCAGCAGGAGGCTAACAGTGGCTCCACTTGGGAATGACTTCTCCTTGTGAGAAGCCAAGAACAACAGGTCAGGCTACCTTGATCTTCTGTTGTTGCTGTGTTTTTTGAAAACTTCTTAGTGTTGGCTGTTTAGATTAATTTGAAATTTTGGACCACCAACAACACTTTCCCTCACTGATTTGCTGGTAAATTGTGAAGCACTGCCTGCTTTCTTCTGCATGCTTCAGCATCTGGATTGTTACAAAATAAATTAAAGTGTTGATATATACAAACATTTATGTACAAAAAATAACACCACCTTTTCTTTCTTAATCAAAGGGATCATGGTAATGTTTTAGCATTCGGCCATTAACAAGACCTTCCTCAGTTGTGCTGCCATCTAGAGATTTGAGAAAGTACGTGTTGTTGCCTTGCACAACGCTAATAATGTATGGCCCTTTCCACAGAAAATCGAATTTGGAATGCTTTCCCTTGTCCTCTCTTCGTGAATCCCATCTGAGAACTTTGCTACCAACCCAGAAATCCTCTGCTTTAGCTTTCTTATCAAACATCCTTTTGAGTTTTTCTTGCAACATTTGAACTCTGTCATACACTTGTTCTCTAGTTTGCTGAAGATGAATGGTTTGATTTACTCTTCTCTGCATGTCATTTGGTTCAGCCTGAATTTCCTGCAACAGTTTGATAGTAGGAATGCCCAAATATGAAGGAAATTTGGCCTCCATGCCATATACTAGCTCATAAGGGCTCATCCCAATGGATTTCTTAGTTGAAAGTCTGTCTGCCCACAGAGCATTTGTGAGCTTCCTATGCCAGTTCTTTTTTTTTTCCTCTAGTAGCTTCTTTATGATGTTGATGAGGCTTTTGTTGGATGATTCAGCCAAGCCATTACCTTGAGGGTAGTAGGCTGTGGAGTGGCCCAAGGTAATGTGGAATTTGCGGTAGAAGTTGATGATCTTTTTGGATTTGAAGGCGGCAGCGTTGTTAGTGATAATCTTTTCAGGGCAGCCAAATCTGGAAAGGATATTGCTCTCAAGGAATTGGATAATGGTGGAGTCATTGGCTTGTATACATGGGATGGCTTCAATCCACTTAGTGAAATAATCAGTGGCTGTTAGAATCCACTTGTGCT